>CM076579.1:1602524088-1602824393 GCA_034641835.2 Pinus albicaulis
GCTGGGGGGTCACGAGGGGCGAAGCAGTCCCCACCGTTGGGGTCCGGGGCAGCGCCCCGGCCAAAATTTGTTTTTGTGCGGACCCACTCATAGGCGGATCCACCCATGGTTTTGTGCATGGTTTTGCACATGGTTTTGGGGTTCGATGGTTTTCGGCCCCTGGTATTTTTGTAGATCCGGTCAAGGGAACTACGGTTATGTTCTAATCCAGGGCTAATGGATTGGGGTTTATGTATGCTCCGGCATGTATATATATGTGTTGTAACACTAAAAGGAATATAATGAAAAATCAAGCTGGTCGTCCCGATTTGGGATCCAGGGGAAATCTCTGTGTTTATCTGTTTTATGTTTTATGCTCTTGCTATTGTTTATTTTCTGTTATAAGAATCGTGTGTAGATATTTCTGTTCAGGGTTAAAACCTACAATATGTAAGAATTCTAATGGAAAAAGAGAATGTAATGGACATAGAAAAGGACGGAGTATCACTTCTGTTTTTAATTGAATTTCTACATAACCTTAAAATTCATAATGTAATAAATGATGAAAAGAGTAAAGAAAATACAAAGAAAAAAATGTATGTGCTGCAATATGTGATAGAGAATGAGTTTTGCATATGATGTTGTTGTGTACATATGGTTTTTATTTAAACCAATTTAAACGTGGAAAGAAAAAAAGATATGTTGGAAAGGAAATTTTGAAACAACTATAGTAAAGAATGACCAATTTTGTCTCCACTAATTTAATTGAACTAAGATTTAATATTCTCAATAATATTTCCAAAAAAAAAAAGTGTGAAACTAACATATTAGCATTTCTTTCCATAAAATTAAGAACAAAGAAAAATACGTTAATTTTCCTTTTAGAGTGAAGTACAAAACAAAAGAACAATCTTGTTTGCATTATATGGCCAAAGTTTGCAATAAATTAAAAATAAAATTCAAGAACAAGAAAACCAGAAACATTCATAAATGCATCATTTTATACAGTTTTTCTATAACAATGACTATGGATGCAGAAAGACTTTAATCATTTCCTCTTTTTGGAAAGGAAAACCAAATTCCTACTCAAGATACATCTCGGTTCAAACCCTCATAAAAAATCTACAATATTTTACCATTAAAATGTGTAGGCATTGAATAATTTAAGAAATTAATGTCGTATGTTGGCAACCCAAACCCCATGCATGAGTATTTTTCATGGTTGCATGATAGATGATAGGGGTGGTATTTCAACAAACATAACATTTAAATTAAAGAAACACCATTACAAAAAACATAAAACCATAACCTATAACCAATCTCGACCCTTCGAGAACCTGGTGCCGCAAGAAAATTAGGAAATGTTGATTAGAACTTGGAGGAGTGGTGTTGAAGAATAAAATAAAAGTTTCCATGGATTGCCAAACCTTTTTTCCTGAGAGGAAGAGACGAGTAACCTATGAATGTTCCAATAGTCGGAGGTTAGAAAGCGAGGCTAATACCGACAGAGATAAAATAATAATAATTGAGGAAAAAATCATGTATTTTCTTGTAGGATAACCTCCAAGGATGAGAGCGGTCTGAGTACCTAGTTCAAACATATCATTAACTAAGAACCATTTCAAAAAGGAAAATATGAGACTCATGAAAAATCCTTCCAATCTATAAAATTACTAATAAATCTGAAATGGGTATGTTGGGGTAGGTTTCTCCTTTGAATGACACACCATCGAGAGAATGCCTCCATGAACCTGTACTACAAAAGACTTGTATGTAGGCCTCAAAGTGCAACATATTAATAACCAACATTATGATGGAATTAAAAGAATAAAGTTTATTGAACAACAAAGCCTTCATGTGAAAACAAAAACTGGAAGAAATTAACTATTCAAACTCAATGAGATACTTGGTAAATTGTGGAAGTATCCATGACCAAAGAACTTGTGAAAGATAGTTTACTTTATTTGTAGAGCCCGTATCAGAAAATTGGAGGTCCAACTGAGAATGAGTAGATTTGTGGGTGGGAAGGTGGTTACCTCGATAACAATGTGGATGCATCAAACACCATAGAAAACAACATAGTTATGCAAAGTGGGGAATGCGAAATTGTTGTGAGTTGGAGTGTGGAGAGCAATGTGAAGAGAGTGATGAGCTACATGTATTTGTGTGTGAGAAGAAGGGATATGGGATATTATAGTTGACTATCAACCATAGCAACTACGGGCCAAGATCAGAGCTTCTTGAGTAGTAAAGTGTGCAGATCAAAGGACGACTACAGAGCATAAGGGAAAGTGTTGTGTGTGGAGCAACTAATTAGGTTCATATTTATATGTATTAGTATAGGCCTCTGTTTTCAGTTTGAAAACTGTATGAAAAGAAAAAAAATGGCCAGAGCAGGTAGTGGCCTGCATTCATAAGAGGTTTGTTCCTCTTATAGAGTAGCGGCTTGCTATATTAAGGGGGTTTGGGCCTCTCGTGAATGGTGCTCACAAACAAATTGATGTAATTAAGTAGGTGCTTAATTTACATCAAAATATCAAATAGATTGGTGATTTTCTCCTGTTGGGTTTCCATGTAAAAATACCTATGTCAATATGTGTTTGCTGCTCAAATTTATGGATTTTGTGCTCATATGAATTGTTTACATTGTTGTACATATGTTGTTTTGATAATTCTCACATAAGTAATTAACAAGAGTGAAAGTGAGTAAATAATTGAACTTAAAGTTATAAAATATCACTAATTACTAATTCAACCCCCCTTAGTAATTCCTTATTCGAACACCCATATGGCCAAGAAGGTCAACCATACAACCAAAGTTATCTATTCTTGGTTTGATGCCATAAGACATAATCATTTGATCAAATTATTGCATGCCTTCATCCACTAACCCCCATGATTGCATGCTGAAAGAAAAACTATGAAAGTCATATGGTCCTATTTCACTCCTGACTATTGCATTTGGTGAAAAAGGGTGAGAGAATCATCACCAAGCCCATGCATGACATAGCTTACTATTATATAAGTCCATGAGACAAAATCGTTTTCATGCATCTTGTCAATAATTTGGTGTGAAACCTATAAACTCCCACATTTAACATACATGTCAATGAGGACACCCGATAAAAACACATGACTCAAAACCATGTTCAATGATGAGACAATGAATCTCCTCTCCCTGCAGCAAAGCTGCTAAGTGAGCACATACATGGAGAAAATTTTCATTTCTCCACCTGCCTAGAACAACCTTGAAAACTCTTAATCCTTATATATTTATACTAGAAGGTGTATGACAGGACTTAGAGACAGGTACCATCAACCTTCCAAATAGTAATTAACAATACATTTCTTGTACATATGAGTCACGAAAGAACTATGACTAAGTACTAATTTTCTATTTCTGTTCGAGAAGATACTAAGACACCAAAGAGAAAAACAATAAAAACTTTGCACAAAACATTAGGTCTTATAAGGTTTTGTTTATATTTTATGAGTGGAGTGTTATGGAACTATTTTATAGCTTTGTTTCTTTATTGAATTAGATTATTTACCTAGGTCATAATGGACGAAGAGAGGTTGATTACCTAGTTAGGGTAATAGTCCTAAAATTTGGATCGCCAATTTGGAAGGAAATGACAGGTCACGGGAGTAGGCCCTGCTTGGTCCATCAGGCTATTAATTATAGACATGTAAGAATTATACTGACATAAGAGAATGCAATGGAAATGTTAAAGAACACAGTATCACTTTTGTTTTTAATTAACTTTCTACATAACCTTGACATACATAATGTAATAATTGATGACATGAGTAAAGAAAATACCAAGAACAAAATGTATGTGTTACAATATGTGACATAGCATGAGATGTGCATATGATGTTGTGTACATATGGTTTTTATTTAAACCTTGTCGAATTTAGATTAATTGAACTAAGATTTGGCCTTTCTATGTAATATTTCCCCAAAAAATAGTATAAAAGGAACAAATTAACTTTTCTTTCCCTAAAAGTAAGAATAAATATAGATACACTAATTTTCCTTTTAGAGTGAAATAAAAAAACAAAATAACAATTTTGTCCGCATTATATGGCTAGAGTATGCAATAAATTAAAAAGAAAATTCATGAAAAAAAACCATAGACATTGATAAATGAATAATTTTATACAATTTTTTCTGTAACAACTATGGTTGCATAGGGAGTTTAATCATTTCCTCCTTGTGCAAAGGAAAACCAAATTCCTACTCAAGCTACATCTCAGTTCAAACCCTCGTAAACAAGCCACAATAATTCACCATTAAAATGTGTAGGAATTGAGTAATTTAAGAAACTAATTTCGTATGTTAGAAACCCAAACCCCATGGATGAGTATTTCATGGTCGCATGGTCAACCATAAGGGCGTTCTTTCAACACACGGAGAATTTAAATTAAAGCGACGCCATTACACACAACCTAAAACACTAACCTATAACCAATCTTGATCCTTTGAGAACCTAGTGCCACATGAAAACTAGGAAAGATTAATTATAACCTGGAGGAGTGGTGTCGAAGAATGAAATATAAATATCCATTGATTTCCAACCCTTTTTTCATGAGAGGAAGAGATGACTAACATGTGAATGTTCCAATAGTGGGAGGTTAGAAATCAGGGCTAATACCGGCATAGAAAAAATAATAATAATTGAGGAAAATTCATGTATTTTATTATTGGATAACCTCCAAGGATGAGAGCGATCTGAATACCTGTTACAAACATATCCAATTGAGCATTACCTAAAAACCATTTAAAAAGGGAACAAACAATACCGAGGACAAATCCTACCAATCTATAAAATTACCTATCAATCTAAAATGGGTATGCTAGGGTAGGGTTTCTCCTCTGAATGACATACCATCGAGAGAAGGCCTCCATGAGCCTGTACTGCACAAGACTTGCATGTATGCCTCAAAGATAGACAAATTCATAACTAGCATTAGAATGAAATTAAAAGAATCAAGTTTATTGAACAACAAAACCTTCATGTGAAAAGAAAAATTGGAATAAATTAATTGTTCAAACTCAATGAGATATTTGGTAAATTGTGGAAGTTTCCGTGACTAGGGAACTTGTGAAAGATAGGTGAATGTAGTTGCACATCATGTCGCCACAAGCAAGAGAACCAACTGAGAATGAGCAGTGTTGTGGGTGGGATTTAGGTTACCTCCATAGCGGAATGGATGAATCAAGCACCATATAAAACAACATAAATTATGGATTCGGTTAACAATTCATACACATGGTGGATCCAATGGTCGAAGACATTTGAAGTGTCTAGCATCATATTAGAAAGAGCATAACTAAGAAAACTAAGATTGGAGGGGAGTTCATCCCAAAGGAAACTCCTTACAGTGTAATTATGCATGTGAGGGAAAATGATGGATGTACACCAACCTTTTGTTCTATCCCATTATGAAATATTTGTACTTGCATTTTTAAATATATTAGAAACTTACATTTTTAATTTTCTTACCATGTACATAACACTTTATGTGCACTTTTAAAGATTCTTGGAAACTTACATTTTTTATTTTATTACCATGTACAAAACACTTAACTTAATTATTGCCAAGTGTTTGACCTTGATCTTTCTTTCCTTTTTTTTTCTTTTTTAATTAGAGTTTGGGCTAGGAGCCTAGAAATGTTTGAAGAACTTTTTTTTTTTTTTAAATGTGAGTGATTATTTTTCTTCTTTTATCTTTCCTTTTTTTCTTTTCTTTTTTAAATGTCATTGATAAAATAAAATTGATTAAGATAACAAAAGAATTGATTTTTTTTCTTGTCCACAAGCTAGTGGAAAAACCACTCTGATACTAATTGGAGTGAACCTCCCAGTCACTTGAATTTAACATTCATTATAACATATACATATTGATATATTTTTTTTTCGAGGAAATATCCAATAAGATCCACCCAAAGGGATCACATATCATTGGCTTATTATCAAAGCTTAACCTCGAGGGAATTGAGGAGAATTAACTTTGTGACCTCACATTATCAAGGAGATTTAGTGACAGAAACTCAACCAATTGAGCTAACCATCAGAGATAACATAGAGATATCCATATAATCCTCAAAGGATAAATAATTATTATTCATTATACATTGACATGTTATTAAGACACTGATCATGCATGTATAAATGCAGACCAAGGTGATAAGTCATGTCCTTGGAAAATGGCACAATTTTTACATTATATAATAATCATCGTATGAGTATTATACAAGGTGTTTATTTATTATGCTATGATACTAAATGTAATATAATTTACGAATATTACACATAAGCTACCACACTTAAAATTATACAACAAGGGGAAACTTTGCAAATAATTGACAAAATGAATTTCTCACCTAGAGGGAATTAAGTGTTAGATAAGAATACATAGATAGCTGGAAGACCTATACTAATAGATGATGAACCCTTAGCTAAACTGAGAGGGGGGGGGGGAGTGAATCAGTTTAGTGCACTCATGGACATTTAAAACTCTTTTCATTCAACTCAATTTCACCTTCAATTCATAAGCAGCTTAATACATAATGAATCAACAAACTTAATGTGTGGACAACAAGTAATTAACCAGAGTAAAACATCGCATCAACACATAATCATCATGTACATAGAAAATAGATATAAGTGGAAACCCATAAGGGAGAAAACCACATCTTATTATTGTTGTGATGCAAAGGCAAGCTCCAACTCCCTCTCACCACTGATTTTTTGTAGGCTCCAACATACAGGAGGCTACTACCTCAAATTATACAAGCTACAACTTGTAAGGAAGCTCCAACTCCCATCTATTTTCTGTAGGCTACAACCCGTAGGAGGCTCCTACCTCAACCAACTCCAACTAGACATATATCAAGCTACAACTTGAAACGGAAGCACCAACTCCCATGTATTTTTTGTAGGCTACAACCCACAGGAGGCTCCTACCTCAACCAACTCCAATTGGACATCTATCAAGCTACAAATTGAAATGGAAGCACCAACTCCCTTGTATTTTCTGCAGGCTACAACCTATAGGAGGCTCCTACTTCACCCAGCTCCAACTGGAAATTTATCAAGCCACAACTTGAAAAGAGACTACAATCATCTCACTTAACATGAAAATCTTATGCTAATTTACCTGGATATCAGCTCTATTTTACTCCTTCTTCACTATTGTCTTTTCAACCCTCATATCTGCTTCATATCAGTTCTGGATGTACACAACATCTCTATCAGCTCTCTCTGATTCTTTTACACTCCAACATTCTGCAGCTCTCTTACATTCTTCCGCTCAAATCCATATTGTAGTTATCACTTCTCTTCAACTCTCTTCAATTATGCTACTCTCTCTTCTTTTTTCTCTCTCTTTTTTCCTTTTTATGCACACTGATATTACATGTTTTATACAGATAAATACATGACTGTTTGTATTCTACAGGGAATACGAAGTGAAGAGGCCTGTCTCTTTTCCTTCCACCCATTCGATTCCTTACCCTTCAGTTCAGGCTATTACATTAGAAATAATCATTACAACACTCATTGGAGTTTTGCCTATGCCTACGGAGACTTGCCTTTGCATCACAAAAAATATAAATAATTAATGAATTTACATTTACAATTACAACAATAATTCAATTAAGCCCTTTCAACTTCTTTCTTTTATGTTCATTCTGTCTTCTCTGCCTGCTGTCCCTTTGTATTTTATGCCTGCTGATATATTTCCAACTGTGCTGCAACATTACTGTCTTAGCTCGACTTGACCCAGTTATTACGTTTCAAACAGTGCCACTATACCCTTATTTTTCTCGACTCTGCCTAGTATATTTAACCGCAACATTCAACATTCTTTGCACGCACTCTCGGGTCTCTCTACTCGAGTCCATTTTCCATGCGCTTAGGCCTTTTCTGTGTAACCCGAGTCGACCTCCGCTTCCAAAAATTTCTTCATAAAAACAACGCAAACACATTAAAATTTGAATGTTGATTATATTGCAATTAAACTTTGAAAAGCCTCGCATCCGCTCCTCTTTATCGTACTTCACAACTTTAAGAATTTTGCAGTATTTTCGACTTTGCGATTTCGCAACCCGCGGCGAAAACCTTATCGCACGTCGCACCTTAAAACATATGAATATTGAAGTATTAATATATAAACATAAGAATCACTGATTGCGATGTGCGGTATGTGGGCTAGTTCCATGTCATCTCCATGTCACCTTGCCACATCACTGCCATGTCATTTCCACGTCACTGCCATGTCATTGCCATGTCACCATAAATTAACTACGATCTTTGGGGTGGGGGCCACGTCATCTACCACGTCAGCTTGCCACGTCACTGCCATGTCATATCCATGTCACTACCACCTCATCCCCCACACTTCGCATTTCACATTCTCTATGTTTCTGTTGCTTTGCGATACTCCTTCCGCTGCAATTTGTGATATGTGATCACATCGCATTGCAAACCAAATTACTTACCACGAAAGTCTTTAACGATAACATCAAAACTTATTGTTTTCAAGCTTCTGTGGTTATTGTTTAATGAAGAGATCTTTAGATTATCCACAGTGTGATCAAACAATGGTCGACGTTTCGTGCGAAATTTAATGGTAAACTTAAAAATTTGCGGGCGCGATGTGTGATGGCATGATCACGTCGCAAAACAATTAACATATGTTGCGGCGCTTAATGGTAAACTCAAAAGGTTTGCGATTGCAATGCATGGTAGCAAAATTGCATTACATGGTAAATAACATAGCTTGCAGTTGGCAGAAGGTAAGTGGTAAACATTGCGAAGTGCGGTATTGCGATGAGGCTAAATGATGGTAAGTGCGGTAAGAAAAATACAAAGAAAATAGCGGATAACAAAGGTTTAGGGAATATGGAAATGCGGTAAGGCATAAGGTGGGTCCTGTCGAATATCGCATCAGCGGTAGAATAAGATATGGTGAAAGGGCTTAAATGGTAAAATAAAAAATAAAATTAAAAAAAACTTGTGATTGCGTTCTGCAAGCAAAGGTAAGTTAAAGTGGTGGTTGAAGAAATAAACGCAAAGGATGGCCACGGTACTCAGTTTGCTGTGGTTGCATGAAAACGCCTTCAGCTCTATGGATCTGTTCTTGTCCTTCTCTGCTACAAAATTGATGATGTGTGGGCTGCTGCCATTGCTTATTCATAGCGGTGGTTGGGAGTTAATTCCAACACCCCCCCTTAATAACAACTATCGCCATCAGCCATTCCTAGACGCTGTCTGAGATAAACAAAACTCTTCTGTCCCAATGGCTTTGTGAGGATATCAGCAAACTGTTCCTATATCCTACAATGCTGCAAAACAACCTCACCATTGTTAACCAATTCTCTTATAAAATGATATTTGGCATCTATGTGCTTTTTTATCTTGTGGAAAACAAAATTCTTTGATAATGCAATTGCTGAGCTATTATCACAATAAATTGTGCTTCTTTTTTCTTGCTCATGACACAAATCTCTTAGCATCCTTCTCATCCATACTGCTTGACATGATGCTGCTGTTGTTGCCACATATTCAGCTTCTAATGTTGGTAATGCAACTATTGGTTTCTTCTTGGAAGCCTATGAAATGGCTCCCGATCCCAAATGAAACACATACCCAGATGTGCTCTTTCTATCATCTACACTTCCAGACCAATCACTGTCAGTGTAACCAATCAATTTAAAGTTATCAGTTGAGAAGTATAGAACACCATACTCCTGTGTTCCATTCACATACCTCAAAATTCTCTTCGTTGCTTGCCAACGTGTCTCCTTTGGTGTCCCCATGAATCCGGAAATTAAACTTACAACATGCATAATATCAAGCCTAGTTGCAGTCAAATACATTAGATTGCCAACTATGCTCTTGTACAATGTCAGATTGAAATTCTTGCTCCAATCTTCTTTGCTTAAATTCAACCCCATGACAGTTGGAGTTGCTGCTGCTTTGTTTTTCTGCATGTTAAATCTCTTTAAAAATTCATCAAAATATTTTTCTTGGGAAATACAAATTCCCTTTTCATTTTTCTTTACTTCAATGCCCAAAAAATATCTCAATAAACCCAAGTCAGTCATTTCAAATTCATTGTTCATGACTGCTTTAAAATCAACAATGAGAGAAACTTCATTGCCTGTGAAAATTAAATCATCTATATATAAAACAACAATAAGGATTTAACCGTCATTTTCTTTAATGTGGAGTGTGGGTTCACCATCACACTTGTCAAATCCATTATCCATCAGGTAATCATCAATTCTGTTGTGCCATGCTCTTGGTGCTTGCTTCAGCCCATAAAGAGATTTCTTCAACTTGCATACTTTGTGCTCTTGGTCTTCAATTTCATAGCCAGGAGGTTGTTCAACATATACCTCCTCTTTCAACACTCCATTCAAGAATGTTGATTTTACATCCATTTGGTAGACTTTTCACTTTTGTTGTGTTGCAATGGACAACATTGTCCTCATTGTTTACATCCTTGCAACTAGTGCAAAGGTTTCTTCATAATCTCTTCCTTGTTGCTGCTTGTAGCCTTTCACAACAAGTCTTGCTTTATCCCTTTCTATCTTGACTTCATCATTGCTCTTGGTCTTATAGACCCATTTTACTCCAATGACTTCTTTACCTTGTGGGAAGTCCACAAACTCCCATGTATCATTATTTTCTATTGCTCCAATCTCTTCATTCATTGCTTCAATCCATTTTTATTCTTTTACAACAATTTCAAAATGGATTGGGTCATCAACATGACAAGAAAAAGCAAATAAAGAATTCAGACCAACATTATTATCAACTTCTTCTTGCTCATAAATTTCACTCAAATCTCTGAATCTTGGTCTTCTTGGTGTGCTTGGAGTTCCACTTGAACTTGATGGAGTTGTTGATCCCTATGGTGTGCTTGGAGAAGCACTTCCTTGATTTCTCAAGGCTGTTATGTTGCTTGCTTGTGGTGTGGCTTGCTGAGCTTGTGTAGGTGGAGGAGGAGCCATCGTGGAGGAATTATTTTCTGCAATCAATTCCTCTTTCTCTTCATGTAAAATATAGGTCTTCACATTTACAATTTTCTCTAAACTTCCATCCCAAGCTTCTTCTTCAATGAACTACACATCTATGTTAATTATTACCTTCTTGGTTGTTGGGTTATAGAGTTTGTAGGCCTTGGATTCATCACTGTATCCAACAAATATACACTTATCCCCCTTTCTATCCAACTTCTTCAATAACTGATATGGGACATGTGCATATGCCACACATCCAAATACTCATGTGAGTGACAAACTTCTTTGTTCCACTCCATGCTTCTTCCAGAACTCTGTTCGTAACAACTTTTTTTGGACATCTATTTAAAATATATGTTGCACAATTGACAACTTCTGCCCAATACTCATTTGGAAAATGCTTTGCCTTCAACATACTTCTGACCATGTCAAGGATGGCCGTATTATTTCTTCCTGCAACACTGTTTTGTTGTGGTGTGTACCTTGTGGTAAATTGTTTGTGTATGTCGTGCTCCCTGCAGAAACATCGGAAGTCTTTGGAGATATACTCTCCTCCTCTATCAGTTCTCAACACTTTTATGTCGTTCCTACTTTGCTTCTCAAAATGAGCTTTGAAGTGGTAGAACTGTTCAAACAATTCACTCTTATGTTTCAGAAAATAAAGCCATGTCTTCCTTGTATCATCATCTATAAATGTCAAGACATAGTGACTGCTAGCTAATGATGGTGTTTGCATTGGTCCACACAAATCTGAGTGGAAAATCTCTAAGGTTTCCTTTGCCCTTATACTCTTTCATACTGGAAAGGATTCTCTGTGTTGTTTTCCCAAGATGCAACCTTCACATAGGCTGTCTATTTTCTCTATGAGGAGTAATCCCTTTACCATCCCTTTTCTATGCAACAAATTTAAACCTCCAAAATTGAGATGTACAAATCTCAAGTGCCACAACCAGTTTTCATCTTTTACTTCTTCTTGAAAGACCTCTTGTGTGACTGCTGCTACATTGCCTCATTCCTTCAAGTCTGTTCTGTTATTGAGAGGAAACATTCTATTGCTTGTCATTTGCACTTCCTCAATGACCCTTTTACTTGGAGGTATGTCCATGATTGTGCACACATCATTCTTAAAGAACACATTGTGGCCCTTATTCACGAGCTATCCAATGCTTAGAAGGTTACATTTTAGGCCAGGTACATAATATACATATGGCACAAATTTCTTTTCTCCCTTCCTTGTCAGTATTTACACTCTTCATTTCCCCATGACAAAGACTTTACTATCAATCCCCGTTGTCACTTCAGATTTCACATTCTCATCCAGATTGGAAAACATTGTTATGTTTCCAGTCATATGGTTACTACATCATGAATCGAAGAACCATACATATTCTTGTTTTTCTTGTGCTACATTACAAGTTAAAAGCACATGTCATTTACATTTTTTTTTCTCTTGTAAAATTTACATTTTTTTTTATTACACATGTCATTTTGTTTCTTTCTACATTCATTGGAATAATTCCCATACTTTTTACAATAATGACATTTGACTTGGGATTTATCATACCTCTTTCCTTGTTCTTGAGCCTTCGCTTTGATTCTGGTTGCTGCCGCTTCCACTTGTGCTTGCAGGGATGTTTCTTCCACCTCTTTGTGGGCTTCTTCATCTTCCTTGGTAGTTTGATCTTCCTCGACCTCTACCTCGACCAAAAGAAATTTGTGTCTTGAAAGCATGCTCAAATGTAGAGTTCGTTGTTCTGTTCAGTCTATGTTCATGAGACATCAGGGATGCACAAAGCTCATCCGCTGAAATTGTGAGAGATCCTTTGTCTCTTCTATGGCCACTACTATGGCATCAAATCTCGATGGCAGACTTCTTAAAATTTTCTCCACTATTATTCTTTCCTCAAGTGTCTCTCCATGAGACCTTATCTAGGTAACCAACCCAATCACATGTGTGAAGAATGAGTCTATGCTATCAGACTCTTTCATACAGAGAGTTTCAAAATATCTTTTCAACATTTGTAATTTTGTTGTCTTCACCTTCTCCATGCCTTGATAGGTTGTCTTGAGAATATCCCATGCCTCCTTGGACTTCTTTGCTGCTACAACTCTTGGGAAAATACTCTCATGTACTGCTTCAAAGATATAGAAGAGGGTTTTGGAGTCCTTCTTCCTATTATCTTTTGACAAGTCTCTTTCTGCTGCTGTCAAAGAATTAAGCGTTGCTGCATCTGTTGGCTCTGGAAAGCCATTTTCCACCAGCTCCCATATATCTTGTGAAGCAAACATGGCCCTCATGGTAATGGTCCAATAATCATAGTTTTTACCATTGAACTGTGGTAATTGTGGATTTGTCAAGCTTGAGCCTGCTGCTGCCATTCTGATTGTGTAAACACAAAATTTCTCACTTCTGTAAAAGATTTCTCACTACTGGAGACTTCTGCTTCTATAAGCAAACAATCTTATAGCTTCTTCAGTAAAGAGAGATTGTTACTTTACTGAGAGCCTAGACCTCCTCCAATACCATGTTGGAAATATTGAACGAAACAATAACACAGAGGGATGCTTCCTCCACAACACAAATAACACACAATTTTGCTGAATTAATAGTCAAACATACAGACAGATAGCGTAAAAATAGGAGCATAACTTCTTTTTTAATTTATTCAACTCTTCTCTGAGTTTCGATTCATTCTACTCATTTGAACATAATGAAATTACATAAGCTTATATCAAAATGGCGGTAGCTTGAAAAAAATAATGCTAAATCAATGCAATTCAATTGTTGAATGGAAGTTCAACAACCAGTCATCCTTCGGCTGTCAAAAGACCCATTCTTTCATTAAATCAACGCACATACCATATTTTAGGTTATACACGAAAAAACATAAAAATGTGTTCAAAACACAAAAGGGCGGACTTCAAAATTTATATGTTTTGGCTCTGAGTCCTCATTGCATCTGTGCTCCATCGCAGATCGATGATCTTAGCATTTAACATATGTACGAACCAGGTAAACTTGAAACCTTGCGATGTGCGATTGTGATCACATCGCATCGCAATGCAAATACAATACATGGCAGAACTTTAATGGTAAACTTAAACCTTTGTGGGCGCGATGTGTGATGGTACAATCACGTTGCAAAACAAATAACATATGCTGCAGGGCTTGATGGTAAACTCAAAAGGTTTGTGATTGCAATGTGCAGTAGCATAATCGCATCGCATGGTAAATAACATAGCTTGCGGCTGGTGGAAGGTAAGTGCTAAACATTGCGAAGTGTGGTATTGTGATGAGACTAAACGATGGTAAGTGTGGTAAGAAAAATACAAAGTAAATAGCAAATAACAAAGTTTTGGGGCGTATGGAAATGCAGTAAGGTATAAGGTGGGTCCTGCCGGATATCACATCGGTGGTAGAATAAGATATGGCAAAAGGGCTTAAATGGTAAAACAAAAAAAGTTGTGATTGTGCGTTGCAGGCAAAGGTAAGTTAAAGAAGTGGTTGAAGAAATAAACACAGAGGATGGTCGCGGTACTCGGTTTGCTGTGGTTGTGTGAAAACTCCTTTGGCTCTATGGATCTATGCTTGTCCTTCTCTGCTACAAAATTGATGAAGTGTGGGCAACTGCCATAGCTTATTCATGGCAGTGTTTGAAAGTTAATTCCAACAATTCTATAAACAAACAAAATGCAGAGAGCAGAAAACCTACCTTTTCCTAACAAGCTAATGATGGAGGAGGCGGTGGATCTAGTATGGTGGAGATTTGTAGTAGTATGGAGGGGGCGGCGATGATGTATAGTAATAGGGAGGCGGCGGCGGATTCGACAATGTAAAATTCAATATGGAAAAAATTCGAAAGTATTCATCTTAATAGTACTAAAAAATTTGTTTCTTTTTTAATAATTTTAAAAGTCAAAATTAACAATCTTAATATTAAAAAACTCATACACCTCATAAATTTTTGTCAATCACATTATCAAAATTGCAAATAAAATTGGATATTAAGATAAGTGGAAATAACTCCTCACTGGAGTTGAATGATATGTAATGGAAAGAAAAAGTAACTTTTGCGTGAAAAAGAAAGAAATAATAGGTCTCAAAGTTCTTAGTTGGTTAATCAATAAATAATAGTTAATAAAATTGTTTCTTAATAATACATTATAAAGTAGAACTAATTTAAATGTTCTTTTTGTGGTAAAAAATGTCTAAAAACTATATAATCAATTTCCCCAAAAAAATAAACAAGAGATTAAATTCCAACCAATATTATTACAAATAAATAATTAAATATACTTTCGAGTCTCTATAAAAATAAGAATTAAATTTTAAAAAATTGCAAATTTTTATTTTAAAAAATAACTACTCATGATAATTTTCAAAAAATTCTCAGCAATACGAATTTTTGAATATTTCACTTTCAACATCTTCTCGCTCGCACTCGAAATTATGTCTTCCCATTGAATATCCTTAAATGCATAAATGAATATCTAAAAAGAATAATCAAAGCCTTATGAAAATTTTCATTTCCTCTAATGAATTATACAACACAGGTGATTGGGAAAATTTAACCGATCATTCGGACTAGCAACTTTCAATTCACCAGATACCGGATGTGTGGATGACTTGCAACTTTCAATTCACCAGATCCTGGATGCGTGGATTACTTGCAACTTTCAATTCACCAGATACCGGATGCATGGATGACTTGCAACTTTCAATTCACCCTTGGTGGAGATACCAGATCATAAATATCCTCAGAAGGGGTCTTACACCCTTTCTAGCACCATGATCCTGACCACAATGGTCTTGTTCACGAATAAAATTTGGAGCTCGATCTGGTCATGATTTTTTTTTAAATTTATTCAGCGTACCGAATTGAATTTTGGCGTATTACTAACCGAATCAAACCGAACCACCGAATTTCCGAATTATTTTGCCCGATTCAGTTGAATTTGGCAACTATGGTTTATAGTAGTACGGACGGGGCGACAGGGAAATATAGTAATAGGGATCAGGCTTGTAGTAGTGGGGAGGGGGTGATGATGAATTATAGTAGTATGGAGGTGGAGGCAATGGCGGGGATTTATAGTAATTGGGAGAGGGTGGCAGCGAACTGTAGTAGTACAGAGGCAGAGAATTGTAGTAGTAGTAGTAGGAAAAGGGCGACGGTGAATTGTAATAGTAGGGTGTGGTATATTTGTAATAATAGGGAGGCGGCGGTGGTGAATTGTAATAGTAGGGAGGTGGTGGTGGCGGAGACTGAGGCAGTGGAGGCGAATTGTAATAGTAGGGAGGGGGTGGTGGAGGAGATGGAGGTGGCGACAAAGGTGAATTGTAATAGTAGGGAGGGGGTGGCGATGAATATGGAGGCGGTGACGGCGAATTGTAATAGTGGGGAAGGGGTGGCAGCGGTGACTTGTAATAGTAGGGAGAGGGTGGCGGAAGAGACTTGTAGTAGTCGAGAGGTGGGGATTTATAGTAGTAGGGAGGCGAAGGCAATGAATTGTAATAATAGGGAGGTGGTGGAGATTTGTAGTAGTAATTGTAATAGTAGGGAGGTGGTAGGAGAATAGTAGTCAGCAAAAACTATAGTGGAAGAAGCCAACAGGCAAAGCAGAGTGGAAAACAACGCCATGATAGGCGTCTTGCGAGGCCAACCCTAAATCGATTAAAGGTTTGAGGTTGTGAATTTAGATGAAAAGTTGTCTTGAGGGAATTTCTTCTTCCCTCAACAAATAGTTTACACAGTTATGTGGAAATTAAAACTAAGAAATGACAAAAAAGTTGGGCATAAAATATACAGAGCCACACAGAGAGACAAAACCAGAGAAATTTATATTTCATTCTTCTTTTTCAGCAGGTTTTTTTACATCTTTTCTATGTCTTACAACATATGAAATAACAACATACTTAATACAAAATGCAGAGTTGACAAATTAAATGGTAATTCAATGTTGGATCGGATGGGTAGCTGCTAACTCATCCTTCTACCGTGAAAGGCCATTTCTTCATATAAAAAAACAACGCATAGAGTCTTGTACACTAGATTTGAAATCCTCAGGTTTCAGCCTTGAAACCACATCGTGTTCGCACCCACATCGAATATCATATTTCAGCGATGTCAAAAATTACCTGGGCACTATCCTCCTAAGCTTGCACAATGCGATGTGTGATGGCGATCCTTATCGCACGTCACGCCCTTTAAATTTTCGCGCGGCAGGACTTTTAACTTGGCGCAATAGCGAGAAAACTTAAACACTTGCGATATGCGATGGCACTATCACATCACAACTTAAAACAAATAACTGTGATGTGCTAAGACTTAAACATATAACTTTTCGATTGCGATGTGCTAAACGCTGGGAAGTGCGAAAAGGCAAAAGGTAAGGAATAAGGTGGAAAACAAAGGTTTGTATCGTATTTTGGTAATGCGTAAAGGTTAGAGCATCCCATCGATATCTCATCGGCTGATATAAAGGATTTGAAAATTGCATTAAGAAGTAAAAGGTAAGGGTTTGCAAAGTGCGGAGTGCGGGAAGAGGTAGGTAATACAGTGGGAAGGGAATTAAACACAGAGTGATGGCCGAACTATGTTTTCTAAAAATTTATGGAAAATTGCGTGAAGTGAGTAGCTTGTGGGTTTTCCATGCCTTGATATTTTCCTTCCCTGAAAAATACATTTAATTGCTATATGGCTACTGCTAGTTTATTCATGGTAGTGTTTGGCAGTTATTTCCAACAGATAAGAAACAAAAACAGAGAAGTCCAGAACAGAGCAACAGGAATAGAAAATTTGGAGAGTTAAATAAGAGCAAACATTCTATAAACAAACAAAATGCAGAGAGCAGAAAGATTACCTTTTCCTAACAAGCCAATGATGGAGGAGGTGGTGGATCTAGTATGGTGGAAATTTGTAGTAGTATGGAGGCGGCGACAAAGTATTGTAATAGGGAGGTTTATAGTAGTAGGGAGGGGGCGAAGGGGAAGTATAGTAATAGGGATCAGGCTTGTAGTAGTAGGGAGGGGGTGAAGCCGAATTATAGTAGTATGGAGGTGGAGGTGGTGGCAGGTATTTGTAGTTGGGAGAGAGTGGCAGCGAATTTTAGTAGTACGAAGGTGGAGATTTGGAGTAGTAGTAGTAGTAGGGAGAGGGCGGCGGTGAATTGTAATTGTAGCGTGGGGTAGATTTGTAGTAGTAGGGAGGTGGCAGCGACGAATTGTAACAGTAGGAAGGTGGTGGTGGCAAAGACAGAGGCGGCGAATTTAAGAATAGGGATGGGGTGGTGGAGGATATGGAGGTAGCGAAGCGGGTGAATTGTAATAGTAGGGAGGGGGTGGTGGGGGAGATGGAGGCAGTGGTGGAGGCAAATTGTAATAGTAGGGATGAGGTGGCGGCAAATATGGAGGTGGGGGCGGCGGCGAATTGTCATAGTAGGGAAGGGGTGGCAGCGGTGACTTTTAATAGTAGGGAGGGGTTGGCGGAAGAGATTTGTAGTAGTCGGGAGGTGGAGGTGGGGATTTATAGTAGTAGGGAGGTGGAGGCGATGAATTGTAATAGTAGGGAGGTGGCGGAGGGGATTTATAGTAGTAGGGAGGCAGAGGCAACGAGTTGTAATATTAAGGAGGGGGTGGAGGAAAATTGTAATAGTAGGGAGTGGTAGTTGGAGAATAGTAGTCAGCAAAAACTGCAGTGGAAGAAGCCAACAAGAAAAGCAAAGCGAATAACAAGGCCATGATAGGCATCCTGTGAGGGCAACCCTGAATCCATTGAAGGTTGTGAATTTAGATGTAATGTTGTATTGTAGTTATAAGTGGTGGTAGAGATCAGGAGTCGAACATTTCCACGTTGATGACTGAGTCATGTGCAATTAGATAAAGTTGCACAATTTAAATTTGTGGAATAAATTAGTAATGAGAAGTAGCATTACGTGATATCTGATGACAAAGAGGGGAAACGATATATTGTCTAAAGTTTTGAGGTCATCATGGTTAAGTGAGTATGGACCACCACGTAAAATTTTAGTTTTCTATGATAATGAAGCATCAACAGAACAATAAGCAAGTGGGGCAGACTCTGCGACGCATTCCTCTAACCAGAGAAATGAATGTGACTACCACAATCAAAGCATTTAATTTATATATATATATATATATATATATATATATATATATATATATATATATATATATATATTATTTATGCGTGGGAGTGTTTCTTAATTGTGATTGGGAGTTTTGCCGTGAAAATAGTGGGTTTTGAATTGTGTTGTTTTAAACTGCATTTTTTTAATTTATATATATATATATATATATATATATATATATATATATTCAACACTTTTAAAAACTCCTAAGAAACTTTTATTGTGTAGAGATTACTTCCCATAAAATTTGAAAGAAATTTGATTGAAAAAATCCTAGAAAAAATCACACTAAAAACAAATCGATTTAAATGTAGTAGTATACCAGAATAAAACGTGAGTTTGAATTTGTGGAATAAATTCATGAGCATGGTGGGGTGGAAGCAGTGGGGTTACATATGACAAAGGGGAGGCATTATTATAAAATAATTTTAATACACGGACTCTGTATGAAGGGTTGAACAGGTTAGGGCTTTCATCTGAGCAACAACAATACTAGTGGGGCTGCTTTTTCTGCAAAATGGAGACATCGAGAGAGGAAAATGTGGTGGCAAGGTAGACGAAACATATTAATTAATTAAAACCTGTGGAGTCCTGTGCCTGTTGTGCCAAATTTCTAATCCCCATGTGTAGCGTTGCACATGATGTTGAAAATTTTTGTCTCGTATCATGGTATTTGCATTTGAAGAGCGACCATGTCAAGTGCTTAACAATATGGGTAGGAAATTTTTCATTTAAGTCATGTGGTGAAAAAAATAAATTTTGATTTGTGTGATGACATGAGATTTTATGCCATATTCAAATTAAAAAAAAACTATACAATTAAGATGGGCGATGCTGTTGAAGTATTAAATCCAACTGCTGCACAGACAACAGCAAGACGACGAATTAAATTGTGATGGGAAATTTAAAGTACAACAACATCAAGTTTAACTTGGTATGATCTTCATGCTACTTCTGCTTTAACCATTTACTTACCAGCCATAACCAGCCATAAATTCTTCACCAACTACATTTAATGCACATCAACCATCATTCCGGCGACATCCTCTTGTGAGTAGCGAAGGAGGAAGATGACCCACCGAAGAAGGTGACGTCATCTCTTCTCCAGACCAACCACAACAATTTCGTGGTGTAAAAAGAACTGGCATGAATTTTCTCCAAGCACTCCATGGAAAGTATAAAGGTTGATGTATTTTTGTTATATGCAGCATGCTGGAATAAGGTTTTAAACCTTAGCATAAAGTTTTAATGTTTTTTTTTTTATTATTATTATTTACATTTACCGCGGCACATGTTTTGTTTTAAAACTTTGGTTATATATATTTTTGATATATATATATATATATATATATATATATATATATATATATATATATATATATATGAAATATTTATAATATATATACATATGTAATGTAATATGCTGGGTGCAATTGAATTGACTGTGTAGTGTAATATGCCCAAAGGAAAAAGAAAAAAAGATAGAGAGCAATGTATAGTGAGTGAAAATTGTGTGAGGGTGTGTGCCCAAATAGCTAGAGAGCAGAAAGACAGAGAGTTTGATATTCGCTATGTTTTGTAGCAACATAAGTTTTTTTTGTTGTTGTGAATCCAGAACATGGAAGTTCTGAGGAAGATTTCATTTTGTAACAGTCCAGTTTTTTTTATTAATGAAATATATGTTTTGCACATCTCTGTCCGCATTTTATTTAAATCTTTGTGTTTAAAAGAGAGATTTTTTTTATTCCTCTGTGTGTTCGGAATTGTTCAGAAATTCCAATAGATGCCGGTAGAATAACCTCGCAATCAAAATGGCAGGTTGCACGCTTTTTCATAGGAAAATAAAATGGCAGGTTGCACATTTTCTTCGATAATGAGGCCTCAACAAAACAACAAGCGTGGGGAAGACTATGCGACATGTTCTTCTAAGCAGAGAAATGATTGTGATCACAGGCCAATTAGGCGTTTACCCTAATACATTACATTATATGAGATTTTGAGACACAAAAATTTAGATTTGCAAAATAATGAACAAATTTGCATGAGAATGAAGGAGTAAGTAAGAATGAGGAAAAGAATGAAATTAATTCATCAATTTTAGTTTTAGAATCAATATATAAAATCAAGTGAGTTAAGTTTAGTTGTAAATTCAATAACTATGGATAGTTAAAACTAATTGAAGCTAAGTGTGCTTTATGTTTTGCTAATGTGCACAACACCATATGCAAGCACTAGAGTTAACTAACTAAGCCAAGTGCACATCCCATGTAAGCATTCAAGTTAACTAACTAAAAACAAGTATGCAATATCTAAAGTTGAACTAAAGCTAGAATTAAATCTAACTATGCGCATGTAAAGCACTCAATTTAACTAGTTAAAAATAAATGCACATTACATGCAATCTCTAGAATTGAACTAAAGTTAATCTAAGTATATGTACACCAATACATTAACATCAAGATTTTTTTATATATAAAAATGCTATATCATCTAAATGCGGTGGTGGAGAAGAGTAGAAGTGTTCTATTATTGAAATAGAGTTTGAATTTGTCGAATGAATTGTTGAGAATGGCCGGGTGGAGGCAGTCGGGTAGACATTATTATAAAACATTTTAAGACACAGATCACTTTGTAAGAAGATGAACCAGTCGGGGCTTTCTCTGAGCAACGATAACATTAGTAGGCCTGTTTTCCTACAAAATGGAGACAGCAACAGAGAAATATGTGGCCGCAAAGTAGATGGAACATATTAATTAATAAAAGCCTAGGGGAGAACAAGTACTGAATGAATGAATCAAAGCATGTTGTGAAAAATAGAAGGGTCAATTTCGCTGTTAAATTATTACCTTATATCTATAGAACAAACACCTATGTATAGTACGTATATATATTTTTCATATCAACAGCAATTAAGTAATATTTAAATGAATAGAAAAAGTTTGAAATTTATTTATTTTTTAAATTTAAAAAAAATGATTTAATTTAAGTAAGCACTTATTTTATAATACATTTTACATTGAGGCTTGAATGTTCAATTTCGCTCGTAAATTATTTCCTTGTATCTATAGTAGAAACACCTATGTATATTAGGTATATATATTTTTCATAAAGTAAAATAAATTTGTATTAAGTAATATTTAAATGAATAGAAAACGTTTAAAATTTATTTATTTTTTAAATGAAAGAAAATGATTTAATTTAAGTAATATTTAAAATAATAAAAGGATATAATTTATTTATTTATTTTTAATTAAAAAATAAAAAAAAATAAAATTATTTATGAAAATTTATTAAAATGTTTTAAATTTATATATGAATTTAGTTGTTATTATTATTAATGTCTTTATATAAATTAAAATATTGATAAACAATATTAAGCACTAAAACACTTACTTCATAATACATCTCATAAAACACTTATTTTATAATACATCTTACATTGAGGTGTGAAAGTTTCTACAATCAGATACATAATGTAGATTAGAGCTTTTGGAATCGGTAATATGAGCTTTTACAATCTTTTGCACTAGTTCAACGATCCTTAGAGCTGAAATTCATCATACGGGGCCAATTTTGTCAATTTTATCTTCGAAGTTGTATAAATTACATTTAAAATCACCTCCATCATTAGATTTGATATATGGATTATTTTAGAACGCATATCTACTATTGCGGCTTCTAATTCACATGAATATGCTAACATAAAACAAAATCACAAATCTAATTCTCTCTGCCAACAAAAATCATGTTTTCCATAATCATCCTGCAGATCTAATAGCCGTCTTCTTCATAATTTCCATATCCAATCACCCTCCAATGCTCTGACATCCATTTCTTCTGTTTGTGCCTTTTCAGATTCCTCTATTCAGCCTTCTTCACATCTTCCCCTCCATTCTAGCAATTTTTCTTCATAGTGGTGCACGCAGCCTTTGGATAGCGCATAAGCCCCGCCAATTCTCCCTTTGCTCGATAAATTCCCCTCATCGAAACCTCTACTATCATGCTTTTAGCCGCACCCCTCTTTGCCTATTCCATCTCCAATCTCTGTGTCGAAGGATCATCCCTCTACGCCGATGGTCCCCTCTCTTTCAACTGTCCCTGTGAAGAGCCGCTTTCTATTTTTTATCTCCAGTCTTTTGTCCTCCAGCCGCTTTCTAAAATGGTGAATAGTCAGTTTTTTGATTATCGGCGCCAGTCCTCTTTGTTTGAAAAACAGAGTCTTTTTTTTTTGTGTTCGGGGACAGTCTTTGTTTTGGGTAAAACATAGTACTTTTTATTTTAAAAGAAACACAGAACGTTTTGAAACAACGCAAGCGTTTTTTATTTAAAACCCCGTGGTCCCCACAGAGTACAGTGTCTTGTTGATGTGGCGATGTTTCAATGCGATCATCACAATTGGAACGTTCACATATACGTTACCACAAAAATATTATATAATCGCCGATGAAATGTTTTATGCGATGGCCCAATTGTTATATCGCATTGAAAGCCCTTTTGTTTATGGCCCAATTGCACAGTGTTAAATCTGCGGACCCAATGCATGTTATATGGCGGAGTTAAGTTTGGTCATCGCGTCCATTCCTCCATTGGAATCGAAACTTTCGCATGGACCATTTGTTTCGTTATTGAACCAGACCCGATCCTTTTTTATGCAACAGAGTTAAAACTCATCGCAGGTCTGCTTTCAATTGGAATCGGAGATTTGTGTTTGAACAGTTTGTTATGTTTCAAGTCCGGACCCGATGGCTTTATGAACTAGATTTGATAAGCCTTTTTCGCGTTACATTTTCCGCTTGCGTCAGTAGCAGGATTTCGGATGCGATGAGGTTTTATGTGATGGATTGTATAATCCATCGCGCGCACATAACATGACGTCACTCAACCCAGTCTTGTTATGCAAAATCCCGCAATACATTTTGGTTCATTGTTCTTTCAAGTTTGGCAGTGAAATGATTTTGGTTCATTGCGCGATAAAAGGGCTCATTGAAGTTTTACTAAGGTTTTGTTTTAAAAGTCTATTTGATATGTTTTAACATATGATATATACCATATGCATGCTTGTAATGTGAACGCTTTTGTAATGGTGGGCCATAGGGATATGTTATATGTTTTACGTTTAGTTTTAATATATATAAGTTTTGTTTTATGTTTTAATATGCGCGGCATATATAAAGTAAAAGCCCGAGAGGCTATTGTAATAGAATGTTATGTTTTATTTTTGAAACCACAACAGAGTGCATTTCATATACACAGCAGTGTATTTTCAAATAAACAGAGTATTTGTTTTTAGCATAGCAGTGCGTTGTTTGTGTGAGACAGAATGTGTCTTTTTGAGAGACAATGAACTTGTTTTTCTGCACTGTGTTATGCAACAGTCAGAATTTGTAAATCCTCAACAGAGGAACTTTTGTAATAGTTTTTGGTTTTGAAATAGAAAGCTTTTCAAGTGCAAAACTCTGTCTCCAGTGAAGAATTTTTTTTTATTCTCTGTGTTTAAAAGGAGAGTATTATTCTCTCTATTGGTTGTTCTAGAATTCTCAGAAATTTCAACACTTGTGCCTCCGTATCTATCCTCTTTTCTGCGTCTAATCCCCGCTCAACACAGTCTGATCCTTTTTCCCCACAGAAGGCGGAGGTTACATCCCAGAACTCCCCTCTCCTCAAAATCCCATCCCCTTGCGCTTCCTCCAGCAATGTGCTACCTAGCGCTCCCTTCATCGTCTCCTCAAACGCTGCTCTGTCCGCTCCAATTCTTAACTCTATCATCTCATTCAACGCGAACGACGCTATTGGCTAGCCTATCTCTCACGTTAATTCTTCCATTTCTCTCATAAAATCCCCTAATTCCACTAATCGCTCTAAGCCCTCCATCCTCGGTGACCAATATTTTGATCCCATTAATATCAATCCCACCTTTTCCATTAATTCCTCCCCCATATTTCAACCTATTCGCCGGTCCCCCAATTATACCCTCATTCTTCGAACTTCTCTAACCATCTAAATACCACCACCGTGATCGATTTAGTTCCCTCTCTCGTAAACTCACCCTTCCCTTTCGTTAATACCCCAAATCCCGTTGATCAATCTTTTGACCATTGTAATCTTAAACACTAATTTTCCATTAATTTCTCCCCCCCACCCCCCCCCCCCCCCCCCCCTCCTCTATATTATTACCAATTCACCATTCATGAAATTATCCTCTCATTTACCTAACCCTCACCATAGCTTTTATAACCCTCCTAATAACAAATTTCCTCATTTATCCTATCAATTGATTCCCCATTAATTTTATATCTCCTTCCTATAACAATAAGTATCCTTGCATTAATAATACTTCTAAGTCTCCCTCCCCTCCCTCTTAGCCTTACCCTCCTATCCATTTTTCTCCCACTTCCCTATCCCCCCTCATTCCCAACCTTATTCCCCTTTTCCTTCCTCTCTTAACGCCAAGGTGGTTAACCTTTCATCGATAGCGCTTGATGCCCATCCATTAAGCCTTCTTGAGAAAGGTTTTATTTTTTCATGTGTTCCTCATTCCATTCCCTATGAAGACATCATTTCCTCCATTGAATCCATCTCCCACTGCCTCCCCTCCCATGCAGCTTAGGAGCTTCGCCAAGAATGTTGTCGCATTCTTTGACACTCAAAGCTCCCCAAACCTATCCTCTCTAAGGATGAATTTCTTTCCCTTCGTCAATTCAATTCCAACCCTAATATTCTCTTTCTTAAAGCTGATAAAGGTAATGCCTCTGTTATTATGAACTCCTTAGATTATCATCATAAGATGATGAATCTTCTTTCCTCCTCTTCATACCATCCCTTATCAAAAAATCCCCTTCAATCCATCTCCATTAAGGTCACCAAAGCTATCATATCCTCTTTCCTTGACCCCGCCACCCAAAAGCGCCTCCTTCCCCTTAACCCCATTACCCCTAGAATTTACGGGCAACCAAAAATTCGTAAGCCTAATATCCCCCTCAGACCTATCGTGAGTGCTATAGGTGGCCCCACCAATGCCCTTTCCAAATACCTTGCCAAGAAGCTCAACCCCTATTTTGGTCGTTCCTCATCCTACATCAAAGACTCAGCTAATTTCATTAAGCACATCAAAACCCTTAAGCTTGATAAAAATGACAACATGATTAGCTTTTATGTTGTCTCATTATTCACCAAGATTCATGTCCCTGAAGCCATTGACCTCATTTCCAAGCATGTTGACTTTGAAGCTCTTAACCTCATCAATATTTGTCTTTCCACCACCTTATTCACCTATGACGAGGTTCGTTACGAACAAACTGTGGGCACAACCATGGGCTCATCCCTCTCCCCTGTGGTAGCTAACATTTTCATGGAATACTTCGAAACCAAAGACCTTGAAACCTTCCACCTTAAACCAAAATTTTGGAAGCGTTTCGTATATGACACCTTCGTCATCTGGTCTTATGGTATTCCTGTTCTCCACCAAGTCCTCTAAAATATCAATAGCATATCTCCCCACATCTAGTTCATTATGGAATTGGAAGATAACCATTCCCTTCCTTTCCTTGACATCCTTGTCTCGCGCCTCTCTGATGGATCCATTTCCCACGAGGTTTACTGGGAAAAGACCCATATGGACAAGTACCTTCATGCAAGCTCCCACCATCATCATGCTCAAAAGTTTGTTGTTCTTAAAACCCTTGTTTCCTGAGCCATTCGAATCTCCTCCTCTCAATCATTTCCTAAATAAACAGCCCATCTCGCTAGATTTCTTAAATCTAATGGATACACCTCTTCCCAAATCAATAAAGATTTCCATTCTTGCACCCATCCCCGACCTAATAACATTTCAAACCCCCCTCCCTTAGCCAAGGTAACCCTTCCTTATATTCAAGGAGTTACCGATCATCTTTCCACAATCCTTTCTAAAAAGAATAATAAAACCTTCTTCAAGCCCCATAGAACCCTCAGCCAGCTCTTCAAGTCAGCCAAGGATAAGAATGATCCTATGTTAGTCCCTGGAGTTTATGAGATCTCCTGTTCATGTGGTAAATCTTACATAGGTCAAACCGACCGTTCCTTCAAAATGTGACTGAAAGAGCATATGGCTGACACTAACCATAACCGAATTGCAAAATTGGCCATTTTCGAGCACTCTCATTCTTCCAAACACCTTATTTGTTTTGAAAAATCCAAAATCCTTGCTCCTTCTCCCTTTCATTCCACCCGAATAATTCGGGAAGCCCTCGAAATCAAAAAGCATCCTAATAACTTCAACCATGATGATGGTTATCAATTGAGTCATTCCTGGAAACCCATGGTCCACTTCCTTTCTTCTAAACGCCCTACCTCTAATCATAGTTCTAACCCATCCTAACCATCCTTAGCCTATTCTACCCCCTCTTTGCATTTTCCTCTTTCCTCCTTATTATTCAATCATTTTCTATCACCCCCCTCCTTTCTTTATTTTACATTATTTATTGTTTCAAATCTCCAATCAAATCACCCTAATTAAAATTCACAATCGTTCTCTACCTCCACTCCCTTACATTTCTCCATATCTGGCGTCCCTTCAATTATTTTAATATTTTCATAATAGCATATTATTTATTTAATCTTTTATAATTTCTCCCTAACTGCTAATTTTGGATCCTATCAATTTCCCATATCCAGGTGTCCCTTCAATTATTTTAATCTTTTCATAATAGTATATTATTTATTTAATCTTTTGTAATTTCTCCCTAATTGCTAATTTTGAATCCTATCAATTTTGTGAAGCTCCTTGTTTGTGGGACAAGGGACCTATGTCCCACTAAGTCTAATAGAAGCATACATACTCTACCCCCTGTGATTTTGAACTTGTCACTTTTTAGGAGGAAACACATGTTCTTAACCATTAACACCACTCAAACTTGTAATTTCAATTAATTCCTATAAAATAAAATTAAAAAACTAGTTAGAAAAATCCCAAAAATATTGCACTAAATATACAGACAACTTAATGACAACTCTATTTAATGTAGCGGTGGAGAACGATTAAAAACTTGAGTTTGAATTTGTCGAAGAAATTCTTGAGGATGGCAGAGTGGAAGCAATGGGGTTACATATCACAGAGGGGAGGAATTATTATAAAATATTTTTAATACAGGGACTCTGTAAGAAGAGGAACTGTTCAGGGCTTTCTCTTAGCAACGACAATATTGGTGGGCATGTTTTTTCTGCAAAATGGAGACATCGAGAGATAAAGATGCGGCGGCAAGGTAGATGAAACATATTAATTAATTAAAACCTGTGGTATATGAAGCAATGCAAGATGTGCCAAATTGCTAATCCCCATGTGTAGCTTTGCAATGATGGTGAAAATTTTCGTCTCGTATCATCACATTCGCACCTGAAGAGTGATGGTGTCAAGTGCTTAACAGTATGGGTAGGGAATTTGTCCTTTAAGAATTTGTGCTTAACAGTATGGCATTAGGGGAATTTTGAGGTCTAAAATGGACCTCCTAAGGAAATTATAAAATAATAGTGGAAAAAATCAAATAAGATTTCATGACATCATCAAATTTTAGAGGGAAAAAAGAAAAAAAACTATTTTTTCAACTCATATTTTCAACTTATCTCCCAAAGTTTTTACTCAAATTTCGAGCGGGAGTACTCGTTGGATGCAAAATTTAATTCCTCATCCAAGGAGTACCCATGTTGCATACTTTCGATGGACCCTACTACGTGAAAAATGAGAAATACATGAAAAAACGTGATTGCAACATGGGTACTCCTTGGATGAGGAATTAAATTTTGCATCCAACAATCACGTTTTTTCATGTATTTCTCATTTTTCACTTAGTAGGGTCCATCGAAAGTATGCAACATGTGTACTCCTTGGATGAGGAATTAAATTTTGCATCCAACGAGTACTCCCACTCGAAATTTGAGTAAAACCTTTCGGAGATAAGTTGAAAATATGATTTGAAAAAGTAGTTTTATTATTTTATTATTTTTTAATCTTTTTACTCTTTTACTTAAAAAACGGTGAATCATCCCCCATGGTTGACATCATCATCTTGAATCTTATTGGTTCTTATAAAGTTTATTTTGGTTGTACATTTTTCTTAGGAGACCCATTTTAGACCTCAAAATTCCCCTAATGGGTGGGTAGGGAATTTGTCCTTTTAGTTATTATTATTATAATTTATAAATATTTTTTTAATATTTATTATTATAATTAACTATTTTTTATATACATATTTTTCATATATATATATATAAATATATATTAAAAAAAACGAATTTAAAAAAAGTTAATAAAAAAAGAAACTTATAAATAACATGAATTATTATAAATAAATATAGTTATTTTTCCTTACAAAATCTTGTTTGATCTTTTCATGCAGTGCGAGCATGCGACACATTTATAATAAAACACTTTGAAGTGGTTCTTTAAGTGAATTGTAAATATTTTTAAAATACGAATTACCATCTTATTAGTCCCTGCCATGCTTGCGAAGGGACAATTGTAATAAAAAATGGACAAATAGCATTATTTTTTTAAATTTTTTTGCAAATAACCAAAATTTTGTTTTTTCATGCAGCAAATAATCAAACTTAACCAAACTTTCATTTTTTCATGGTTCTGGTTTCTTCCCGAGGCGGGGAGGAAAAAACATAGGGTATAATCCCATTTTTTCATCTGTATTTCGTCAGTATTTCGCCAAGGTAAACTAATGCTAGCATTAGTTCATATCTATTAAATGGTAAAGCTATTCTCACTGCCTTTTAGAAAATATGGCCATATAAGGTTATACACATGGCTGACACATTTTGTGCCTATCATCTTTGTAGTGCGGTTGTGCCCTTCACATGTAAACGCGCGTTGTTAGCCATGCAAAATATATCTCCCTTTGCCTCCTTTGGGTTAACCAGGAAACTAGATGTGGCCCTTTATGGATAATCAATTTAGAAGTTCGATTCTATGTGCTTGTGAGCTTCAACTCAATGGTTTCACCCGCGGTGCTTTGGACGCTGGGGTTTCATCCCGCGGTGCTTTAGACGCTGGGTTTCATCTGGCAGACTGTGGCCTGTAATTTAGACTGGCTAATGTGTTCAGAAGAGAAGGGGGAAGTCCAAGCAAGGTCACTAGACGGCGGGGTACTGCTCCGGGTACGCAGGCACCTTCGGTAATCCAGGAGGAAAGCTCAAAGCCGTCCAACCTGTTCAGGAGCCGCATTACCATCGAGGGGTCACGCCACCTACGGGCCAGTACTGGAGCCACTGTGAGTTGTGTATGGTTCGGGTAGAAGAGGTTGAGCTTCGAACATGGTTAGAACCTTAACAGATTGCATACTGCTGGAACCCCCATCCATCTTGCTGGAACCCCCATCCATCTAGCTAGCGTTAAGTCTAGGTAGCGTTGAGAGAACAAAAATTATGAGGCTAAAACAAAGTAGTCAACAATGTTCTTGTAATTTAATTTTCATTTTAATGCTATTACCTGTGCTTGGTTATGGCATTGTTTCATTCTTCTGTATTCAGCCCATGCCTGAGATGACCATTACATGGCTTGGACACATGTAATGGATCTTTCAACTCATTCCTCGACATATTTCCTTCTGATTTTGAAGAAGTCTTCTTTGCCATCACTTTCAGGTTCAGGTTCTGCATTTTCATATGAAACACTGTCCCCGCGGATTTAGTCTGAGCCATGTACACCAAGTGATAGGCCACATCAGAGCCGTCAGAAATCCTCTCCAGTGCAGGATTCCAATGGAAATTTGTAGCAGTAGAAGTGGGATCTCTGGCTATTGCTGGAAGTCAAACCATCAGATTCTCCAACGAAGAAATGTTATCGGTGGGAACTTTGGCTAATAGGGCCACTCATTGTTGTTTCGATATAAAAACTTTGAATCTCACTGCTCCGCCTTCCTTATTCTCAACAGTTGAAGCAACATTTGTTCAACTGGGCTGTGGATGATTTTCTGATTCGGAATGATCTACACCTTCTAATCTACTGAAATTGAAGCGGGAATGGGGCCTGGAGAATCAATAACCAAACCCATGAGGCAGGGAACAAGGAACTCAAGGAATGAAGCAAGGATGGTAGGGACAGAGCCCAGGAAGCTAAAACAACATTTTGTCCTCATCATATTTTTGAAAGCATCTTTCTAAACTGGTCTAGCGATAACATCTTGTCACTTCCTGTTTTTATTACAACAACTTGACATGCAGCCAGACAGCTCCTTGAACAGTCATTCTGATCCAAGAAGATCCAAATAATCCTAATGTAGAGCTTTCAATTGGAGATCAAGCAGAGCTAGCTGTGGAAAATCCAATTTATCGAGTTCTGCCCATAGTCGAAGGGGACCTAGTTTCCCCTACAAATACCAAGGTTCGAGATTGAGTTTACCTAGAACAAAATGAAACGAAGAAGATAATAGAGCTACCCAAGAAAATTATTCTTTCTCCCACACTGTCTTGGTACCTGGTCAATTAAAGAGTGAGAAGGTTGGGTTACTGCATGCAAAACAAATGGCAAGGTCATGGGCCCACAATGACAACTGGGCAAAAATTATGGCCCTCCAGAGTGGGTTTATATTTAATTAAAGTTAACATCTCTACATGCATTCAATTTAACAAGTGTTGGACGTCTACATGCTTTCAATTTAATAAGTGTTGGATTGCTTAGTTAACTGCTTTTTTAGAGAAGGATTAGTGAGTTAAATGCTTATGGCCATGATTGCTCTCAAGTGCCCCGAGATCAAAGTGATGGACATCTTTGTATCACACATCAACTCCTAGAATAGTGACTTCCTGCTGATATTCACTATATTCGAACCCGAGCTAGAGGAGGTCGTCCGGGTTTGCCGCACCAAGAATCTCCTCTTAAGCTACGACAACTTCCATTGTCTTTTGCCACGTCTGTAAAGCTCGATGCTTCCATTGTTTTCATTCTTATCCTTATACATAATCTCACCATATAATATGAATAGTTTTTCAATTTCTTAAGTCACCCAAATAAGTTTATTTGGCCACAAGTTAAGCCAGAAGCTTCCATTGTTTTTCGCCAGGGTAGTAAAGCCCAATGCTTCCATTATTTTCCTCCACGTGGGTTAGTTTGATATGAAAACTCTGTTTCATTAATAGTACGCAGGTACATCTATATGATATTTAAAATTTTGCGAGAATTTGAGTAGTTTCAGAGATTCACCCAAGATTAGAGATATTGCAACAAGGTGCAACTTATTCTCTCCTTGAAATTAGATTCATGTTTGAACTTTCATTTTTATTTTCAAAACTATATGTTCCTGATCATGTTTTAGAAGTTAATATGTTTATTGGAGAATAGGCTACGTTAATCTGAGAGTTGATGTGTCTATGCAGAGACCATCCCCGTGCAAGGTCTCAGTTTCTTCTGCGTACACCAAAATATATATTTGCAATTAAATTCATAAGTTTGTTTTCTAAATGGTTCGGTTTGGGAAATTTGGATGCTAAAACCTTTTCGATTGTGGCAATGGTTTAGTGTTTTAAATGATTTGGGGCTGCTAGGATTTTACAAAATCAGTGAGGTTTAGTATTTAAAGACTTCGAGTTGAATATATTATCCAAAACCATAAATATGTCTTTGCTATATGTAATCTCACATTTCACCATCTTGCCTGAAATGGTGCCTTTTGTTATTTACCTCTTTCATTCATTCGTAATTGAAATTTTTTTATTTCTATTATATGGAAATGCAATTATGTGAAACGCACTCTACCACCCACCTTACCACTTTGGCTTAAATGAGTCTGCTCTGATTTGCTAGTGTATTTTCCATTTCCAGTTTTTGATTTCTAATATATGGAAATGTAAATGCATGAGATGCCATTGCTCTTATTTTTTTTATGTGTTTTGATTACGGTATATAAGAGCACATGTTAGGAATACCATAAACATAAGCTTGAAAACCTTGGATCTGATGCACTTCCATCATGAAATCAAATTTTATTACCCAAGAAAGGAATTTACAAAATTATTTGTAACTAACTATTGCAACCATACAAATATAATATTATCAAAACCATACAAATATAAGAATCATTTACCATACAAGATAATTCATCCAAACCTTATATAATCTTGGACTTGGACTAGTTGTTGAGAGCATGGGTTTCTCCAGTGCCCATGTAGTTGATGGCATTTCTTCCCGGTTGTGGTCTGAAGAAAAGTAGAAATATATGTATTCTTCCTATTCACACTCCATCTCAATGGCCAGAGATACATTCATCAAATTTGCCAAGATTTTCAGGCCCCTACTCAAGGCAGAAACTCGTTGCTCTGTAGCCTCCCTTGTTTTATTTAATATAATTTTTCAGATAATATTAGGTCATTTTTGTGATAAAAATGATGTTGTATTGGTTTTAAAGAAATTATTCAACCTTGCTATCACTACTTGAGCTAGCCCGGGTAAGAGAACTAAATAATCCAATAACTCAGCTCAGTTTTGTGGGGAAATTATTAATTACCGGGTGAAATTTAGGTAGGTTCGGGAATAGATTTAATATCAAACCTTTAAAACTATGAAGACGTCTTTTGAAAGTGAAATGTTAATATTTCATATGGTTCCACATAGTTTTTTAAATGATTTTGAATAATTTTTATAATAGAAATTGTTTTGAATTTTTACAATCATCCACTAGCCGCCCATGATTGCATGCTGAAAGAACAACTATGAAATCAAATAGTACGATTTCACTCCTAACTGTTGCATTTGGTTAAAAAGGGGTAGAGCATCATTACCAAGTTCATGTTCACATGTTTTTAAAAAAAAAAAATTCACATAAATTTTAAACAGAAAAATAATGTTTTCTGTAATAAAAAAATAATATTCTAAAAATAATGTGTGAGAAATGTTATACTTTTTATAAATATTTTAACATAAAATTTAAATAAATTATTTTAAAATCTATGTTAATTAAGTTATGTCAATATTAACTTCATATATATCTATATATAGAAAAAAATAGTTAAAAGAAAATATCTTAGGGTTAACAATAATAAAATATTAATTTTGGATTATCAATAAAATATTTTAATACCAAGTGTACTTAAAAATATATTAATAAGGAAAAAATAATTTTAATTTCGGCTGATAAAATGCCTTGATATACATGTTATGTAAAATATTTTATTGTCAATTATGTATATTTTATATATTGTTTTAAAAAAAATATGTATATGTCATGAAAAAAATAAGTTTTATGGTTAAAACATTTGAAGTGATCTCAATATTCTAGAGTTTGGTCCTCTATATACCCTATATAGCATTCAAAAATACAATTTAAACAATGAAAATTACATATTATATTTTTCACTCTAAAGAATTTGTACGTGAAGAAATTTGATCCTCTCAGCTCACGTTAGATCTATGCCTCACGTTATATCTATGCTTAAGTCCATGGATCTATACTGGTTAGGGTAATAGTCATAAAATTTGGATCACCTATTTTAAAAGAAATGACAGTCCTGAGAGTAGGCCCTGCCTATTCCATCAAGCTAATAAGTAAAAATATGTAAGAATTCTAATGAAAAAAGAGAATGTAATGGACATGCAAAAAGGACAGAGTATCATTTCTATTTTTAATTGAATTTCTACTTAACCTTGACATTCAATTGAATTTCCACTTAACCTTAACCTTGACATTCATAATGTAATAAATGATGACACGAGTAAAGAAAATACCAAGAAAAAAATGAATGTGTTACAATATGTGACAAATAATTAAATTTATATATGATGTTGTGTACATATGGTTTTTGTTACGCCGGAGGCATTTTCTTTATGAGATTGGCTGGGCAAACACTGTTCACCCTACCCAATCAGAAATCTTCCAAATCACCCTTCTAGCCAATTATATGTTGACATGTGTAGATAGAATATTGGGTGAGTTGAAGTCATCTTGGCCGTCCTCAATTTCTTCACTGTCTTAGCGATTCATGCACTAGACGTCTGTCTTCGGTTGCGGGCGGCCATTGATGACCTCCGCCACTTCCTTCTAGTGCTTCTTCTTCAGGTTCTGACTTTATCTCATGACTGCAAGAAAGTTTAACATCGATTCTAGCAACGACTTGAGGAGCAGCGGGAGCTTTGGGGGCTTCCACCATACCATCAGCCACCTTTCTATCCAACTCTTCTTGGGCGTTGTTGATGAAATTGGGATCGTGCTCATATTTGGCGGTCGGGAAATCATAATCCTTTGCCTCCCCGCGAGGTGCCTCCCACATGTACTTACCGTGTTGCCCTGATTTCATGGGAAGCCACTGGTAACTTGACGCAAGCCTTCGCTCGCGGTGGTCTTATCCTTTCTGAATCGTCTTGTGCTGTAAATACTCTTCCTGGTGCGGACGAGGATGGAGGTCCACCAAATCATCATTCTCCTTTGTCTTCATCTTTGTAGTCAGCCTCCCGATCATTTTATCACCTACTCTTCTTGCCTTTGCTTAATAAACTTCCCCACAACTTATAAAATGGCCGAGTAATTGCCCTTCCTGGATAATCTTATCCATAGATTTTTCACAGAGAATTAGGAACATGTGACTGCGAATATCTCGTATATGGTTTCAAATATATAGTGTGCGAAAAGGAGACAAAATATCTTCCAGAGACGTCCATGCCTACTAGAAGACTCCATAACTACAATCATCCTTGACACACTCACTTTCTGGAAGTAACTAATTCAGGATCAGTGGCCTTCAATCGCCAAGTGTCTTGCCATACTGGGTGCACATGCATGCATCCTCGGGAAAATTCTATAAATTGCAATATTTGTCAAGAGGGGATAAAATTAACGAATTTTGGGAAATCTTAACACGACAAGTATTAATGCGGGTTAGTACGAGTTGGGGCTAAAGCAAATGGTGATATATTCCATGGAGTCCACCATGTTTAAAAGAATTTTAAATTAGTAAGAGTGAATAAGAAGCGAAGATGATTTTTTTTTTTCAATACAGATTTGGTGAAAAAAGTCCTCAACCAAGCTCCTAAAAGATTTGATGGTAGTAAGAATGGATAACAAATAGAAGGTTAAAGGTTTAACTAGTGTTTCACTACTCTATCCATTTATTTTTGTTTATTCATAACCTGTTGATGCTATGGTACAACTAAATATTACATCCTAGTTTTTGTCTTTTCTAAAGAGTTGATGGTAGTAAGAATGGATAAGAAATAGAAGGTTAAAGGTTTAACTAGTGTTTCAATACTTTATCGATTTATTTTTGTTTATTCATAACTTGTTGATGCTATGGTAGTTAAATATTACATCTTAGTTTTTGTCTTTTCTATAACTATGTTTGTGAAAAGGGTAGGGAAGAATAGGGTGGTCTTTTGCAAGGTGGAGATGGTGTTCGGTTGGGGGAGTTTGTGATAAAGCTTCTTTTATATGTTGATGATCTTGTATTGATTTATAAATTGGCCCATGGATTGCAGATGCACCTATATTCCCTTGAGCATTTTTGTAGAGTAGTGGGGATACAAGTCAATACTAGCAAGACCAAAATAATGATTTTCTCTAATAAAAGGAAGCAAAGTCAACATATGTTCTTCTTTCAAGACAACATTCTTGAAGAATTAAATGGGTACAACTACCTCGAGATTGATTTCAACATCAAACTTAATTGGGAGGACGATAGAAAGAAGAGAATTTTAGGAGGCTGGAAAGCATTATATGCTTTTCAAAACAGATGTAGAGAGGCGGAGTTATAGGATTAGAAAACAATTAAAGTGATTTTTGGACTCCTAGTTTGTCTAGTGATGCTATATGGGTTTGAATTTTGGGCTAACAACACCCTGTCTCAAAATGGAAGAAAATTGAGAAAATACAAAAAACACTCTGATAATGATCGAGTTCAAAATAAAAAGTTCGGTACCCTATGAGATAATGTTGAGTGAAACAGGAGAAACTCCCATCGAAGCAATTTATGTGGTGCAGCTCATAAGATATCTAAAAAGAATTGAGCAAATGGGAGTAGGTAGATGGCCTAATGTTATCTTCAAGGAAGGCATGAGTGAAAGAAAGAAAACACGGATGAGAAAAAACTACACATGGATGAAAAAATGGAATATCTACCTCAATGCTTGTCCCACAAATAGAAACGAGCTAAATAATTTTTTTATGAAGAAGTTTCGTAAACGGGTATGGGGAAAAGAGTTGGGTAGAAAGAAGAAGTACTACATTGAAGGATTTAACCCTATGTGTGATATCCAACAAAAAGAGTACATTGGAGCTAATATTCGGTGGAGGGAAAAGGTTCTTATTGCTCGATTAAGAACCAAATCGCATCAACTTCGGTGTGAAACGGGAAGGTGGAAAAGTCCTAAAGAAGCTTAGGACAAACGAGTGTGTACATTTTGCACGTCTGGGGTAGTGGAATTGAAAAAAAAAATCATTTTGGAATGTGACACGTTCGAAGACATTACAGAAAGTTATGAGAATATGTTAGCATCAATTTGTTTGCATTGTATTTTTAGGGAGGGGATTGTTGGAAGGTTGGGCCAACTCATCATCAATTTGAATAAGAAAAGGACTGAATTACAAAAGGTGAAAAACATGCAACTGCTGGTCCCATAGACTATTTTTAGTCTCGTGGACATTAAAATATCATTTCATTATAGTTATGTTTGTGAAAGTGAAAATGGTAGGGAAGAATATGGTGGCTAATAATATCAGTAAATAAGTTGTAATAGTGAAAAAATAAATGTTTTCTTCTTGTCGCTGCGACAAACACCCTCTAAAATTTTGCCTTCACTTGAATTTGGAGCCTCAGTTGTGATTTTATGATCTGTCATCTCAAGTTGTTCATAGTCACTTCATGATTGGTTGATGTTTCTCTAAGTGTTCAAGTTTTCTTCTAAATAATCTCAGTGTTGAAACCACTTTCTTACACATGCTTTAATTTTGATCCATTCATAAGCATTTGCACCGAGAGGTGCAAAGTAACGCTGAGGAATGGGGAATGTGGAGAATAATAATTAAGTGAAATATATGGAAATTTTAGTTTCTATATTTATTTTAAAGAATGTAATACGAGGTTAAATTTAAAAATAAAGGTTCACTAACATAAAGTAACACTTACATAATTGTCCCAGAATAATGCATAGTAATGATGGCATCCTTACTCTTCGTGCTCCCTTCTCATCCTATGCTTTACTGTATGACATTTGAGAAGTGGAGAAAATACCAAGTTGGGATAAGAATCAACAAATGAGAAATATGGAGAGAGAAAATGAAGGAAAGGAAACCCTTTGCACTCAAGAAGCATACAAAATGGATTCATGAACTCCCTCATACATTGGATCCAATAAAAAAATCATGGAGCTCCTTGCCAATAATGAGAAATAAATTAAATTTGGAAAAAAAGAAAAAACTTGAGAAAGAGATGCTCATTTTAATATAACACTAGGCTCAGAAGCATCTCTTGCCAAATTTGGCTACTAGGCTCAGAAGCATCTGTTGCCAAATTTGGCTAATCTTTGTGAAATTCCATTGAAATTAAAGTATCTTTTTTCATTGTGTAAAAGAAATTTATCAAGAAATGGTTAACACCTCTATTTATCAAGCAAGTTTCCGCGTCTAAAAGAATTTGAATTTATTGATTCGTTATTTTCTCTTGGATTTCATTCTCACCCTCGCTAACATTTATCTACCATGTCTACTCCTTATGGAACAACATGAGCGCACTGATAGTGTTTAAATCCAACAATTAACTTTTTATCTCAATAAGAGGATGTGCATCTTAGATGGATCTTCTTCCTCTAACCGGATAGGAGGTTCGATTGTTCTACAAATCCATTGATCAACCTTTTTAATATAATCGCTGATGACAAACCTGGAGAAGATGGTAGCGAATGACCTTTCTTATACTAATAGATGGCCAAAAGACTATTGAATAAAACACTTTTAACTCAATGATATAAATAACATATTAGGTTGCAGAAGCGGATCATATGATGCAACTGGTTCAGCTCTTAAATTAGGGTTTCAGTCTATATTCAAAAATCCTCTCAAGAGCTGTCATAAATAGGGCTTACAAATTAATAAACCAAAACTCGGGGTCCCTCTTGTCTATGCCCTAGTACAACCCACCCGAATGATTCTTCCAGCACTCAGGACAATCGCTACACTTCCTCATTCTCCCACCAAAGCCCTCTCTACAGCAGAACCAGCTTGATGGAAAAATAGGGGTGTTAACTAGCAAAAACTTGCTTGATAAATAGAAGTGTTAACCATTTCTTGATAAATTGTCTTTACACAATGAAAAAAATACTCTAATTTCAATGGAATTTCACATAGAGTAACCAAATTTGGTAAGAGATTCTTCTGAGCCTAGTAGCCAAATTTGGCAAAAGATGCTTTTGAGCCTAATGTTATATTCAAATGAGCATCTCTTTCTCAAGTTTTTTCTTTTTTTTTTCCAAATTTATTTTCTTTCTCATTATTGGCAAGGAGCTCCATGATTTTTTTATTTGATCCAATGTATGAGGGAGTTCATGAATCCATTTTGTATGCTTCTTGAGTGCAAAGGGTTTCCTTTCCTTCATTTTCCTTCTTCATATTTTTCATTTGTTGATTCTTATCCCACCTTGGTACTTTCTCCACTTCTCAAATGTCATATGGTAAAGCATAGGATGAGAAGGGAGCACAAAGAGGAAGGATACCATCATTACTATGCCATTATTCTGGAAAAATTATGTTAGTGTTACTTTATGTTAGTGTAACTTTCTTTTTAAATTCAACCTCCTATTAAATTCTTTAAAACATATATAGAAACTAAAATCTCCATATATTTCACTTAATTATTATTTTCCACATTCCCCACTCCTCGACATTACTTTTCACCTCTCGATGCAAATACTAGTTTAAACTTTGTCGAACATGAAAAGAAAAAAAAAATAGTATGGCAAGGAAATAGATAGTTTCATAAGAAAATTTTGAATCATAAAGTGTTTGTCTCTACTAATTTAAATGAACTAAGATTTAACATTTTTCTTTAATATTTCTCAAAAAAAAATATGAAACTAACAGATTAACTTTTCTTGACCTAAAAGCAAGAACAAAGATAGATACACTAATTTTCCTTTTAGAGTGAAATAAAAAAACAAAAACACAATCCTCTCCGCATTATATGGCCGGAAATTGCTGTTGAGATTTTCGGTTTTAATAAAATAGGCAAAAATCTCAGTAGGTGACAACAATCAGATTGTGTTGCTATATTAGCTCTATTTTGTTGGGGGAGAGTTAATGCATCCTATATTTGCTGTAAGAGGATTTATGAGGCAGTTAGATTCTCTTAGCTATAAAACAGATGTCCATACGGATTGGGAAGGGTGTGAGAGTTTGTGAGGAAATTGATTATCTTGTAATCTCTTGTTTGATAATAAAGATTGCCGATGCCTATGTTTGGTGGACGTAGCCCAGAATGGTTGGGTGAACCACGTTAAACTCTGTGTCTTCTGTGTATGGTTTATTTGCTGTTGTTGTCTTTTAGTTTGCTGCGCACTGATTGCTCTAACAAGTGGTATCAGAGCTTGAAGTTGGTTGCAGAGCCGTCACTGTAAGAACGTTGAAGAACGTTGCAGAGCTGTCAAGAGCCATCACTGTAAGAACGTTGCAGAGCCGTCACTGTAAGCCGTGAGGCCAGTTTTTTTTTAATGAGCACAGAGACGCCGTGGGCCTGTTGAGAGGGCGTGAGGCCAGCGTTGAGCGGCGTTGAAATGCAGAGAGGCGTTGGCAGCGTTGAAAGGTAATGGAATGCGTTGAAAGAAAAAAAATATAAAAGGTCGATTTGCAGTTTTATAAAGCCGGTTTATAAAGTCAAATATTTTCGATTTGTTGGAAGTTGATTGATATTTAAAATGGAATTTTTAAATATTACAAGTAATGCAAAATCGAATCAATTAAATAATCGATTTGGAGCTTTATAAAAGGTCACATATAAAGCATATGGTATGTGGTTTTTTAAATAATCGATTTGGAGCTTTATAAAAGGTCACATATAAAGCATATGGTATGTGGTTTTTAAATAATCGATTGTATTGTAGTTTTTTGAAGTCGATTTAAATATTAAATTGCCATTTGCATATGGTATGAAAGGAAAGGCTTGTTATAAAGGTGAAGGGTATTTTGTTTTTTAAAGGGAATTTTTATTAAAAAGGGCATTCTTTATTTAAAAGTTGCAATTGGAGGTTTTTTTTTGTGACACAATATGGAAAAAACACAAAGTGCCCGGTTTGAAATCGAGAAGTTTAATGGCAAAAACAATTTCGAGATCTGGAAGGTAAAGATGCATGATCTGCTGGTACAACAAGGCGTGGCTAAGGCGTTGTTGGGCAAATCCAAACAGCCATACAACATCACATATAATGAGTGGGCCGAGATGGATGAAAGAGCAGTGAGTGCCATTCGGCTGTGTTTGGCGGATGATGTGTTGTTTAATATCGTGTCAGAGAAAACAGCTGCAGGCCTGTGGTCGAAGCTTGAGAAGCTCTACATGACGAAATCCTTGACAAATCGAATTCTCCTGAAGCGGCAGCTATACAGTTTGCGAATGAAGGAAGGTACATCGATTACTGATCATTTGAATGTCTTTAATACTCTCCTGGTGCAATTAGAAAGTATAGAAGTAAAATTTGAATCAGAAGATAAAGCCATAACTTTATTGTGCTCATTGCCCGAGTCATGGGATCATTTTGTTACTTCTATAAGTCTTAGTTTATCAGAAACCATTGAATTTGATGATGTCGTTGGAGCTTTGTTGTCCGAAGAAACAAGGAAGAGGTCAAGTTCAGAAACCTCTGCATCAGAAGCAATGATGGCTAGAGGTCGTTCTAGAGAAAGACGCTCTGGTAAGCACAGCGACTCGCGTTCAAAATCGAAAGGGAAGAAGAGTAAAGTAAAGTGTTGGTTTTGTGGAAAATCGGGGCACTTGAAGAAGGATTCCTGGAAGCGACAACAAACTTCTAAAGAAGCTTCATCGACAGAGAAGAAGGAAGCAAACACGACCGATACAGGTTCGGCATCTGGTTCAGGTATGAGCGACGAAGTCTTATCAGTTAATTTGTCAAATCATGATCAACATTGGTTGTTAGATTCCGGTGCATCAAACCACATGTGTATTCATAGAGAATGGTTCAAGACGTATAGATTAGTTAATGATGGAGTCGTGTACATGGGTAATGATGTCACATCTAATAGTGTGGGAATAGGGAGTATACAGCTGCAAATGTTTGATGGGACAACTAAAATGTTAACTGATGTAAGACATGTACCAGATTTAAGGAAAAATCTAATTTCACTGGGAGCACTTGACACAAATGGATATAAAACTGTAATTCAAGGTGGAGTAATGAAAATTTACAAAGGTATTTTACTAGTAATAAAAGCTAAGAAAGTAGGAAATTTGTTTCAGTTAGAAGGAAGAACAGGGTCAGATCATGTGTCTACGGTGTCTGAACATGACAGTAGTTCCATTCGCCTATGGCATCAAAGGTTGGGCCATATGAGCGAAAGAGGGTTAAAGATTTTGGCTGATCGCAAATTACTTCCTAATCTAAAGTCCGGAAAGTTAGATTTCTGTAAACATTGTCTGTTTGGAAAACAAAGTAAGAAAAAGTTTAAAACAGGCAAACATACTAGTAAAGGAATACTTGATTATATCCATTCAGATGTTTGGGGTCCAGCACCTACAACCTCGTATGGTGGCTCGTCATATTTTGTATCGTTTATTGATGACTTTTCTAGGAAATTGTGGTTCTACATGTTGAAAAGGAAGTCTGATGTTTTTACAGTTTTCAAGCAGTTTAGAGCATTGGTAGAAAACATCACTGGTAGAACTATAAAATGTTTAAGAACTTACAATGGTGGTGAGTTTACCTCCAAGGAGTTTGAAAACTATTGCAAGGATGCAGGGATCGAGAGACATAAGACTACTGTTTATACTCCTCAGCAAAATGGAGTTGTTGAACGCATGAACAGGACTCTTTTGGAGAGAGCAAGGAGTATGTTGAGTAACGCTGGTTTGCAAAAGGAGTTGTGGACAGAAGCGGTGGCTACAGCTTGTTATGTGATAAATCGGTCGCCATCGACAGCGATAGGTTGCAAGATTCCTCAAGAGGTATGGAAAGGTCACCCTTGTGATTATTCTAAACTCAGAGTGTTTGGTTGTGATGCATATGCTCTAGTACCTAAACATCAGCGAACTAAATTAGATCCAAAATCAAAAAGGTATATCTTTGTTGGGTATGGTGATGGAACAAAGGGATTTAGATTATGGGATCCTACTACCCGCAAAATCATCATCAACAGAGATGTAAAGTTTGATGAATCCTCTCTTGTACAGTTAGATGTGGATAATAAATTGAAACAGGATGATGTATCTGATTTTCAGCACATTCAGTTTGACAGCACTTCTAATGATAGTCATGATGACCATAGTTCAGATTCTAGTCATGAACAGGTTTCAGAATCAGATTATGAACAGGGTTCAGATGTAGGTCATGAACAGGTCTCAGATGGTGGTCATGAAGAAGTTCCTACAGATGGTAGTCAGCCAATTGTGGAAGCACCAGAAACATCCTTAAGGAGGTCTACAAGAATCAAACGCCCTCCGAAAAGGTATGATGATTATGTTACATCAGTTGCATTTACCGCTAATGAAGATGAACCTCTGTGCTATCAGGAAGCTATAGAAGGTTCGAAAAGTGACAAATGGAAAGCAGCTATGAAGGACGAAATGATGGCCTTAGGTAAGAATGGCACATGGGATTTGGTTGAACTTCCGAAAGACAGGAAAACTGTGGGATGTAAATGGGTTTTCAAGGTGAAACGGGGTGTGAATGATACAGAGGACAGATACAAAGCGAGGCTGGTTGCAAAAGGGTTTTCTCAGAAAGCAGGCATTGACTTTCATGAGATATTTTCACCAGTTGTTAAAATAGTTTCAATTAGAATTGTGTTAGCGTTAGTTTCTTTGCTTGATTTAGAATTACAACAACTAGATGTTAAGACTGCATTTTTACATGGAGATTTAGATGAGGAAATTTATATGGAACAACCGGAAGGGTTTGTTCAGCATCGCAATAAGAAATTTGTCTGCAGGCTCAAGAAGTCATTGTATGGTCTGAAGGAGTCGCCTCGACAGTGGTACAAGAAGTTTGATTCTTTCATGTTGAGTCAAAAATATATAAGAAGTGAATATGATCATTGTGTTTACTTTAAGCAGTTAAGTAATGGCATGTTCATTATCTTAGTGTTTTATGTTGACGATATGCTTTTAGCAAGCAAAAGCATTGAAGAAATCAACAGGTTGAAGACTCAGATGGCAAGGACATTTGATATGAAAGATCTAGGAGCAGCAAGATAGATTTTGGGCATGGAGATTTTCAGAGACAGGAGCAGTGGTAAGCTGTGGCTATCACAACAGAAGTATATTGAGAAAATACTTGTGAGGTTTGGTATGAACAATGTGAAGCCTGTGTCAGTCCCTTTAGCTTCCCATTTTAAACTTTCTTCCAGTTTATGTCCTAATACAGATGAAGAAAAGGATTATATGTCTCGAATTCCATATGCTAATGTAGTAGGATATTTGATGTATGCGATGGTTTGTACTCAACCATATATTTCACATGCAGTTGGGGTTGTCAGCAGGTATATGGCAAATCCGGGTAAAGAACACTGGTCAGTAGTGAAATGGGTGCTTCGGTATTTGAGAGGCACAAGTAGTTATTGTATCACTTACAATAAGAGTAGTGAATTTGTTTGTGGGTATGTTGATTCTGATTTTGCAGGTGATTTGGATAAGAGAAGGTCAACTTCAGGGTATGTCTTTACTCTTGCAGGTGGAGCTATTAGCTGGATGTCAAAGCTACAAAAAATTGTTGCTTTATCCACTACTGAAGCAGAATACATTGCTGCTTCGCATGCTTGCAAAGAGGCGGTTTGGTTGAAAGGTTTGCTTGGTGAGTTTGGTAGGTTACAGGACAACATCAAGTTACTTTGTGATAGTCAAAGTGCAATACATTTGGCTAAGAATCCGGCCTATCATAGTAAATCAAAGCATATACCAATAAAGTACCATTTTGTAAGACAGGTTATCACTGAAAGGGGAGTCTCTCTTGAAAATGTGCATACAAAAGAAAACTGTGCAGACATGTTCACGAAACCAGTTTTGTTAGAGAAGTTGCGTTGGTGTTTGGATTCTCTTGGCTTGCAGAAAAAATAAATAATAAAGAAACAGGGCATCAGGCTAATTGTTGTCAAGGTGGAGATTGTTGAGATTTTCGGTTTTAATAAAATAGGCAAAAATCTCAGTAGGTGACAAAAATCAGATTATGTTGCTATATTAGCTCTATTTTGTTGGGAGAGAGTTAATGCATCCTATATTTGCTGTAAGAGGATTTATGAGGCAGTTAGATTCTCTTAGCTATAAAACAGATATCCATACGGATTGGGAAGGGTGTGAGAGTTTGTGAGGAAATTGATTATCTTGTAATCTCCTGTTTGATAATAAAGATTGCCGATGCCTATGTTTGGTGGACGTAGCCCAGAATGGTTGGGTGAACCACGTTAAACTCTGTGTCTTCTGTGTATGGTTTATTTGTTGTTGTTGTCTTTTAGTTTGCTGCGCACTGATTGCTCTAACAATTGCAATAAATTATAAAGAAAATCCATGAACAAGAAAACTAGAGACATTCATAAATGCATCAATTTATACAATTTTTTTGTAACGACTATGGTTGCATAGGGAGTTTAATTAAATTTTCCTCCTTGTGCAAAGGAAAACCAAATTCCTACTCAAGGTACATCTTAGTTTAAACACTTGTAAACCATCCACAATAATTCACCATTAAAATGTGTAGGAATTGAATAATTTAAGAAACTAATGTCGTATATAGGCAACCCAAACCCCATGGTTGAGTATTTCTTTCAACCATAGTTACCAAATCCCTCCCTACCGGCGAAAAAAATACGAAGGGAATTCGAGTACATCGAATAATTCGATAAAAATTCATTATTGAATTCATTCGTTTGATGGTGGCTTCATGTGGGTGACTCAAAATTCATGGTTCATAATTTATTACATGGATTTGTTAATTTGGGTTTTTGGTAAGTGCAACAACTTACAGATATAATAGATGGATGACTGCGTTATCATAGATGGATGACTGCGTTATCAGAGGTACGAAATGGAAATGGAAATACTGAGGGATTGAATGGAACTAAGTATGAAATGGAACTAAGAGTGAGGGGAGAAAATTTTCTAGTTTTTAATTTTAGTATTGTTTAAAAAGTTGAGATAATAAAGAAAGAAAGAATTTAAGTACGAATCTTGAAGTTGATTTTTTTTTTAATAAAAGTAATTATTTTTTTAAAAATCTAATAATTTGTGTATGAATTTTGAATCTTGAAGTTGGCAATTTTTTTTAATAAAAATTAATCTATTTTTTAAATATATTTATATTAAAAAGAATTTTATAAAAATAAGTTTTGAATATTTAATTTTTAAATAAATATTAAATAAAAAAGTATTTTAGATAAGATTTGAAAATAGGGAAAAAAGTTTTTAGTTTTGAAAAAAGAGATTTTGGAGAAAACAAACAAGTGTGTGGCTATAATTTTGGTTTGTAAATTGTAGTTTTAAAATTGTTTATATTGATTAAAATGATTAAAAATGATTTAAATTTCAAAATGAATGGGAAAAAAATAACAAGCCATTATATATATATATATATATATATACTCTAAAAAAAAATTGAATTGAAAAAATGTAATTTGAATTTTTTTCGTATCTTATCGAATTTGAATTGGAATCCGAATTTGAATTCAAGCTTGATCACTATACTTTCAACACACAAAACATTTAAATTAAAGCGACACCATTACACAACCTCAAACACTTACCTATAACCAATCTTGACCATTCGAGAACCTTGTGCTGCATGAAAATTAGGAAATATTAATTAGAACCTGAAGGAGTAGTGTCAAAGAATGAGATAGAAGTCTCCATGGATTTCCAACCCTTTTGTCCTGAGAGGAAGAGATGACTAACATGTGAATGTTCCAATAGTGGGAGGTTAGAAACTGATGCTAATACCAACAAAGACAAAATAATAATAGTTGAGGAAAAAATAATGTATTTTCCTACACAATAACCTCCAGGGATGAGAGAGGTCTCACTACCTGGTGCAAACATATCTAATTTTAACATTACCTAAAATCTAGTTTAAAAAGGATCAAACGAGACAGAGGAAAAATCCTGCCAATATGTTGGGGTAGAGTTTCTCCTTTGAACGACATACCTCCATGATCCTGTACTACACAAGACTTGCATGTAGGCCTCAAAGTTAGACAAATTCATACACGCAGTGGATCCAACGATGGAAGACATTTGAATTGTCTAACATCAGATGAGCCAGAGCATAACTAAGACAACTACGATGGGAGAGAGTTCATCCTAAAAGAAACACCTTACAATGTAATTATAGATGGATGTGAGGGAAAATGATAGATGTACACCAAATTTTTTTTCTATTTTTTATATTCTATTATGAAATATTTGTACTTTCATTTTTTAAGGTATTATAAACTTACATTTTTAATTTTCTTACCATGCACACAACACTTTAGGTGCACTTTTAAAGATGATTGGAAAATTATATTTTTAGTTTTCTTACCATGTACACCACACTTAACTTAATTATTGCCAAAGTGTTTGACCTTCTTCACGTGCTTGAAATAAATACTTGGTATCTTTGTTTCTTTTTTTCTTTTCTTTTTCTAATTAGAGTTTGGGCTACGAGCCTATAAATGTTTGAAGAACTTTTTTCTTTTCTTCTTTTTGTTATTTTTAAATGCCATTGATTAATTTTCTTCTTTTGCCTTTCATTTTTTATTTCTTTTTTAAATGTCATTGATAAACTAAACATGATTAACATAGCTAAAGAATTGAATTTTTTTCTCAATGTCTGCAGGCTAGTGGAAAAACCACTCTGATACTAATTGGAGTGAACCTCCTAGTCTTTAGCATTCATGAGCATTCATTATAACTCATAAAGATTGATATATTTTTTTTTTGAGTAAATATCCAAGAAGATCATCCCAAAGGGATCACATCCCACTAGAAGCTTAACGCTAAGGGAATTCGACCTCCCATTATGAAGGTGCTTTAGCAATTGAAACTCAACTAATTGAGCTAACCCTCAGGGATAGCATAGACAAATCCATATGATCATCAAAGGATAATTAATTATTATTCATTATCCATTGACATGTTCTTGATACACACTCAACATGCATATAAATGCATACCAAGTTGACAAGTCTTGTCCTTGGAAAATGGTACGAGTATTATATAATAATCATTATATGGGTATTATACATGATATTTATTTATTACACTAAGAAACTAAATGTAATATACTTCAAGGATATTACACTTAAGCTACCACACTTAAAAGCATACAACAAGGGGAAACTTTGCAAATAATTGACAAAAGGAATTGCTCACCTAGAGGAAATTAAGTGTTGGAGAATAATACATAGATAGTTGGAAGGCTTATACTAATAGCTTTAGAAAATGCTTTATCAAATTAAGTGAAGTGGAAAATGAACTTATTTGGTCTTTGAACCCCTCTTGGAGTTATGAACCAAAGGGTTTTTTAGAAGGATCTTGAATCAAAAGGTAACGAGAACCCTCTAGTGCTAGAATCCAAGTTGGAAGTTTCATTGTCCTATTAATCTAAAATATTTATGTTGTTCCTTCTCAACAATATAGCCTTAGCTTGGGGAATTTTGCAGAAAAGAAGTTTCAAAGGACCTAGTAGATATTGTTTTATAAAGGTAACATAAAATTCAATTTCCATCTCATCATTTATTATCCACATTCAAAACAAAGTTTGGAATGAAATAATATAAGGATCAACATGCCTTTGTAGTACTTGGAAGGGGACATCATTGAATAAACTTTTAGATGATGTTGTCAAGATAAGGACACAAAGAGGTATAAATCCCTCCTTGACACTTATGCTTGGGAATGTAATTGGCATAAAATGCAAAAACAATTTAAGGGTGTGGACACAAATCCTCTTAAATGTGCCACTCAAACACTCAACATCCTCTATGCTTTCCTCAAAATTTCAATCTGTTCTTCTTATTAGCAAGTTACAATAGAACTCAATAACAAAGAAATCTCTTAAGATTTCTTATAAGGAGTTGGATAAGGTACTCCTACTATAGGTGGGGCTGGGAGAAGACATACCATCTCATTTAAAGATGGAATTGGTCTAGAAACAATTCTTTTTTGTGGGTTTATGGATCTCAAACTAGTTCTTATAATGAATCAAGGAAAAGCTAGATAATTACAATTTTTTTGGGACTCACTTAGTCATTCAATTTATGAAATACAACTTCACCTTGATAAATTTCACCATGCAACTATTATTTCTTGATATCAAAAATATCCAATTAACCATTAGTAATTTCTCTTTTGCTCATATGTGTAAGGAAAAAAACAAAAAATGCAAGATGTTGTACAAAAAAATTGACCTTCTAGCACTTGAGAAATCTTTAAATCCACTCAAAAAAATTCTTCTCATTATCTTCATAAAGCCTCGTCTTAATGTACCACATCTTTTTGCAAAGATTGCATATATATTTTTAGAAGTTTCTAAATAAATAATACATATTACTATCAAGAACACAAAAATGTTTAAAATTATAAGTGATATATATTCAAACAATATAAACATTTCTTTAAAAAAAGTTCTTTTATTCTTATTAAAATCATATTTAGATAAATGTTTTTGGAATTAATCACATCATAATGATTTGGTCCACTTTTCGAACTATCTAATATAATTCATCTTCACAATAAAAACAAACCATCTAAAATCATATTATTATTTTATTAACTTTATTTTCTTGAAAATAAAATATTTTATAAATTTAATAAAGAAAACAAATTATTATATATATATGCTTTATTATTTTTTCAAAAAAAATTATACTATAAAATTAGAATTTAAACCATAAATATAAATTTAAATCACAAAATTTGTATAATAAAATCTGGTATCCCTATTATAAAAAAGCATTTTACACATTCACTATCCATCAAAGCTTGGTAAATTTTACACATTGCCTTCTCTACATAAACCAAATATTTATATTTATACTTTTTCTTATATAATTTTCAATAAAATATGTAACAATTTTTTTCTAATAAAGAATTATTAATAAGCTTGATAAATATGTCATTCAAATCAAACGACCTTTGAGAAATAAAACACGTGGATGTACGAAGGGTAGAGATTTTATTGGAATGAGTTGTGAATCGCGTTTTGTATATTTGATTGACTGCGGCCCAGACACATTACACATTCAGAATAGCGATGGCAGGTCAGCCAATGTATATACCGAAGGGCATGAACATTACAATATCCAGAACAGTGATGGTGATGGCAGGGCAATCAAGATCGAACCAATACTCTATTCGATGCACACTACAATTTCACACACGGAGAGCGGTCTTCTTATTTAAACTGCGGGAACAATGACGAGAATGAAATCATAGAGTGAATTTCTGCATATAAAACTTTAAAATTCCAAATCCCACATTAATAGTCATGATATTTCATCTATACACAGAATATGAATCTCTACTTGATAAGAAACAGAAACAGAGAAGGCCAGAGCAGAGCAGAACAACGGGAATAGAAAAGGTGGAGAGTTAAATAACAGCAAACTTTCTATAAACAAACAAAATGCAGAGAGCAGAAATATTACCTTTTCCTAACAAGCCGATGATGGAGGAGGTGGTGGATCTAGCTAGTATGGTGGAGATTTGTAGTTATAGTAGGGAGGGGGCGACTGCGATGTATAGTAATAGGGAGGCTTGTAGTAGTAGGGAGGGGGCGACGGGGAAGTATAGTAATAGGGAGGTTTATAGTAGTAAGGAGGGGGCGACGGGGAATTATAGTAATAGGGATCAGGCTTGTAGTAGTAGGGTGGGGGTGACGCCGAATTATAGTAGTATGGAGGTGGCGGGGATTTGTAGTAGTTGGGAGAGGGTGGTGTGGAACTCGTAGTAGTACGGAGGTGGAGGTGGGGATTTGTAGTAGTAGGGAGGCGGAGGAGATGAATTGTAATAGTAGGGAGGTGGTGGAGATTTGTAGTAGTAATTGTAATAGTAGGGAGGTGGCGGAGAGGATTTATAGTAGTAGGGAGGCGGAGGCGGAGGCGGCGAGTTGTAATAGTAGGGAGGGGGTGGCGGCGGAGATGGAGGCGGTGGCGGAGGTGAATTGTAATAGTAGGTTGGGGCAGGAGGATGGAGGCGGCGTGAGAATATAAATAGTAGGGAGGGTAGAGGGGATGGAGGCGGGAGGTGAATTGTAATAGTAGAGAAGGCGGAGATGGAGTGTATGTGCGTAGGTGAATGGTAATAAAGAGGGGAAGGGGGGCAGGCGCGCGCCACCATCGTAATAGTAGAGAAGGGGTGGCTGCGGTGACTTGTAATAGTAGGGAGGGGGTGGCGGAAGATATTTGTAGTAGTCGAGAGGTGGAGGTGGGGATTTATAGTAGTAGGAAGGCGGAGGAAATGAATTGTAATAGTAGGGAGGTGGTGGAGATTTGTAGTAGTAATTGTAATAGTAGGGAGGTGGCGGCGGGGATTTATAGTAGTAGGGAGGCGGAGGCGGCGAGTTGTAATAGTAGGGAAGGGGTGGCGGCGAGTTGTAATAGTAGGGAGTGGTAGGAGAATAGTAGTCAGTGAAAACTGCAGTGGAAGAAGCCAACAGGCAAAGCAGAGCGAAAAACAACGCCATGATAGGCGTCCTGTGAGGCCAACGGCCAGCTGTTATCCTAAATCGATTGAAGGTTTGAGGTTGTGAATTTAGATGTAATGTTGTGTTGTAGTTATAGGTGGTGGTAGAGATCAGGAATTGAACATTTCCACGTTGATGTCTGAGTCTATATGCAATTATATAAAGTTGTGGAATAAATTAGTAATGAGAAGCAGCGTTACGTGATATATGCTGACAAAGAGGAGAAAAATGTTGAAATATTAAAGTCACCTGCCATGCCTTTGGGCAGGAAGAAAACGAGTACACAGAGGCAGTAGAATTTTGAGTGCACAACACTCTGCATTGAAGAAGAATGGAGATGAATTTACTCCTGATGGGCCGCAGCCACGGATTGCAGAAGAATTAACTCAGTGATGGGCAGAGCCGTTTTTTGTCTACAGAAGAACAGAGATTAGCTTTACGGAGGGGCAGATTGAGTTAAGACAGTCATTTCGGGCTTTAAAGCCCTCAACAACCAAAGTTATTTTTTGAAGCAGTGTCTTGTTGATGAAGAGGATGAGATGCGATGCGATCTAATCGCAATCGCAAATCATGGTTCATATAAGTTTCATAACTCAAATGTCTTGCAGATGTGAAGTCGCGATGCGATGTGATTCAATCGCAAATCACAATCGCAATATAAATGATCCGAAGATCCAAGTGTCTTGTTGATATGGCAGAGTTCCGCAACGGAACGGCTGTATATAAAACATACAACCGAAACATATATAAATCGCCCTCCCGTATAGCAGAGGCCCGTGGGTCCACTTGACCACGTGGCGACACCTGAATGGAATCGCTTGGTTTTAATCGCAAGACTCAATCGGAGCGGATATGTTATGACCTCCGATTGAAAGCCGGGCCCGATTGTATTTTACACCATATTTTATGCGCCAATCGCATCCGATAATCCAATCGCAATCGGAGTTTTGTTGTTTGGTCGTGCGATTGGAGTGGCGGACCCGATGATATTATATGCCACAGTTGAATGGGCAATCGCATCCGGTTGTCCAATCGCAATCGGAACTTTTGTTGTGTGCACTTGTTTGTTGTTTGCGATTGCAATGTGGTCCCCACCTTCTATGGCGCGCATCGTATTTGTTTTAAAGTTTTAATATGGTTTGTGTAATGTTTTAATATGCATGGCATATAAAAGCCAAAGGCCCGCGAAGTCTATTATATAGTATTGTATTGTATTTTTTTTGTCTTATTGTTTCGCACAACAGCGCGGAAGTAGAATGAAATACACAGCAGTGTGTTGACTGTTAAAGAAATAGTATTGTTCTTGAGAGACAGAGAGTGTTTTCTGTGCACTGCGTCTGTAGCAGTCACCTTTGTTGTTATCCCTCTCTTAAGAGGAAGAATTTGTAACAGTTTTGAAAGTAATAGAAGTTTGTTTTAAAGCCCTGAAAACTCTGTCTCCTGTCAATTTTTTTTACTTCTCTGTGTTTAGGAGGAGAGCCCATTCTCTTCTCTTGGAATTCTCAAAATTTCAACATGGTATCGGAGCTCATCTAGGCTCTTTGAAGATTTCAAAGAAGCTGAAGAAGAAGACCTGTTGCAGCGTTTCTCTCCAGCAGCATGAAAAGCTCAACAGAAGTCAAGGTCAGGTATTTCTCAAAGATAAAAGTGCAGTTGTTTATTGTTTAAAGAATTTGTTCTTTCAAGAAGGAAAGATAGTTTTGTTTAAAGTCTGAGTTCAGTTTAAGAAGCAATGGCTGGACCAAGCACTGGTATGAGTCTTGGAAGTGTTCAGCTTCCATAGTTTAATGGAAAGAACTATGATTATTGGGCCATCACCATGAGAGCCCTGTTTGTCTCACAAGACTTGTGGGAACTATTAGAAGATGGTTTCACAGAACCAGCTGATGAGCAGGCTTTTAATGCCTTAACTCAAGCAGAGAAAGATGTATTGAAGAATAATAGGAAGAAGGATGCCAAAGCTCTCTTCTGTTGTTATCAAGCTGTAAATGAGAGTGTGTTTCCAAGGATAGAAGCAGCTAAGAAATCCAAGGAGGCATGGGAAACTCTGAAAGTAGCCTATCAAGGTATGGAGAAAGTGAAAACAACAAAACTTCAATTGCTGAGAAGAGATTTTGAAACTCTTTGCATGAAAGAGTCAGACAGTGTTGACACATTTTTCACACATGTGATTGGGACTGTCAATCAGATAAGATCCCATGGAGAAACTCTTGAAGATAGAAGGATTGTGGAGAAACTTTTGAGATGCTTACCCTCAAAGTTTGATGTTATTGTAACCACCATAGAAGAGACCAAAGATCTCTCATAGTTCACAGTGGATGAACTTCATGCCTCACTGATAAATCATGAACAAAGATTGAGCAGAGATGAACACTCATCTCTTGAGCACGCCTTCAAGACCCATATGCCTTCAGGAAGAGGAAGAGGTCAAGGAAAAGGAAGAGGAAGAGGCAGAAGTCAGAATAGAGGTGGAAGGAACAACTCTTCACATTCACATGGAAGGAGCAACAGTCAAAGCCAGAGCCATGGCCAATGCAACAGCCAGCAAGGTGGACATCAACACCAACATGCTCAAGGACAAAGGTATGACAAAACCAATGTCCAGTGTCATTATTGCAATAAATATGGGAACTATGCCAATGAATGTAGAAAGAAGCAAAATGACATGAAGAATAGGCAGAATGCTAATGTAGCAAAAGAGGAAAAGAACCCAAGTAATGTGCTGTTAGGTTGTAAAGTAGCACAAGATAAAGAAGATGATGTTTGGTTCTTAGATTCTGGATGTAGTAATCACATGACTGGCAACAGAGAAATGTTTTCCAATCTTGATGAAGAAGTTAAATTTGAAGTGACCACAGGGACTGATACTAAAATCTATGTCAAAGGGAAAGGCAGAGTAAGTATTCGTGCAAGGAATGGTGAGCAAAAATTTGTCCCTGATGTGTATTATGTTCCAGGTCTGAAATGTAATCTTTTGAGCATTGGGCAGCTCATAAACAAAGGTTACAATGTTATATTCAAAGATGATGTGTGCACCATAAAAGATATTCCTCCAAGTAAGAAAATTATTGCTGAAATTCAAATGATCAGCAACAGAATGTTTCCGCTCAAGCTCAACATTGACTTGAAAGGAAAAGGAAATAATGTAGCAGCTGTAACTCAAGAAGCCTTCCAGAAGGAAGAGAAAGATGAAAATTGGTTATGGCATCTGAGATTTGGACATCTAAATTTCGGAGGCTTAAATTTGCTGCACAGAAAAGGAATGGTAAGAGGTTTACCACTGATAGAGAAGCCTGACAGCCTATGTGAAGGCTGCATCTTGGGAAAGCAACACAGAGACAATTTTCCTTCAGGGAAAAGCATAAGGGCGAAAGCACCTTTGGAGATAATCCACTCAGACTTATATGGGCCGATGCAAACAACATCTGTTTCGGGTAGCAATTACATGCTGACTTTCGTTGATGATTTCACACGAAAAGTGTGGGTTTATTTCTTAAAATATAAGAGTGAAGTCTTTCAGAAATTTCGTCAATTTAAAGCTCTTGTAGAAAAACAGAGCGGACTTCACATTAAAGTCCTCAGAACAGATAGAGGAGGAGAATATATCTCAAAAGAATTTCTGCATTTTTGCAGAGAGAATGGCATACACAAGAAATTTACCATGAGGTACACGCCGCAACAGAATGGAGTGGCTGAAAGAAAGAATCGAACCATAATGGAAATGGTGAGAAGCATGCTCAAGGCAAAGCACTTGCCGAATGAGTATTGGGCAGAAGCAGCAAACTGTGTTGTATACATTTTGAATAGCTGTCCCACAAAAGCAGTGATGAACAAGGTTCCAGAAGAAGCGTGGAGTGGCAGAAAACATGGAGTCACCCACATGAGAGTTTTTGGGTGTGTAGCATATGCACACATTCCAGATAAGTTGAGAAAGAAGTTGGATAGTAAGGGGGAGAAGTGCATTTTCCTTGGATATTGTGAAGATTCCAAAGGATATAGACTGTATAACCCATCCACAAAGAAGTTTGTAATTAGCAGAGATGTGAAATTCATCGAAGAGGAAGCGTGGGATGGAAGCATTGAGAAAACAGTCAATGTCAAAAACTATTTATCTCATGATGAAGATGATGTAGATGTGGTTGAGATTAATAACCCATCCATTGCACAACCTCCAGCAGCGCAAGGCCAGCAAGGGACGCCTCAAGCAACAGTAAGAACACCCTTGAGAAGAAGCGGCAGTGGTTCACCGAGTACACCACAAGGAGCAGAATCGAGTGCTTCATCAAGCACACCTACACCAAGTGAAAGAGGAACAAAGTTCAGAAGCCTTAGAGAAATCTATGAGCAAGGAGAAGCAGATGAAGGTATGAATTCCTTATTTGCTTTGTATTGTCAAATTGATGATCCTATTCATTTTGAAGATGCTATTAAAGATAGAAAATGGATAGAAGCTATGGATGAAGAAATTAAAGCCATAGAGAAGAATAGAACATGGGAGTTGGTTGATCTACTAGAAGGTAAAGAAGTCATTGGAGTTAAATGGGTATACAAGACCAAAAGCAATGTTGAAGGAAAAATAGAAAGACACAAGGCCAGACTTGTTGTCAAAGGATATAAGCAGAAGCAAGGGATTGATTATGAAGAAAATTTTGCACCAATTGCAAGAATGGAGACGGTAAGAGCAGTGCTGTCCATAGCAGCACAAAATAAATGGAAAGTATATCAAATGGAAGTAAAATCCGCATTTTTAAATGGAGTTTTAATGGAAGAGGTATATGTGGAACAACCTCTTGGATATGAGAAGAAAGGCCAAGAGCATAAGGTCTGTAAATTGAAGAAAGCTCTTTATGGGCTAAAACAAGCACCAAGAGCATAGTACAGCGGAATAGATTCTTATCTATTGGAGAATGGATTTGAAAAGTGTGAGGGAGAACCCACCCTCTACATCAAAGAAAAGGATGGTAAGTTATTGATTGTTGTCTTATATGTTGATGATTTAATTTTTACAGGTAATGATGATTACCTTGTTGAAAATTTCAAAACAGTCATGAAAGATGAATTTGAAATGACTGACATGGGTTTGTTGAGATACTTCTTGGGAATAGAAGTAGAACAAGGTGAGAAAGGAATTTTTATTTCTCAAGCAAAGTATGTGAATCAAGTTTTGGAAAGATTCAACATGCAGGAGTGCAAAGCAGCAATCACTCCCACAGTAATGGGATTAAGACTCAGCAGAGAGGACAGCAGCAAGGATTTCGATCCAAGTTTATATAAAAGCATAGTTGGCAGCCTCATGTACTTGACTGCAACTAGGCCGGATATTATGCATGCTGTTAGTTTAATTTCCAGATTTATGGAGAAGCCAAAAGAAGCACATTGGCAAGCAGCAAAGAGGATTCTGAGGTACGTTAAAGGAACTAAAAGATTTGGTATTTTATATACAGCTTCAGAAAATTCAGAATTAGTTGGATACACTGACAGTGATTGGGCTGGAAGTGTGGATGATCGGAAGAGCACTTCCGGTTATGTTTTTCATATGGGTTCAGGAGCCATTTCATGGGCTTCTAAGAAACATCCAATTGTAGCATTGTCTACAACAGAGGCAGAATATGTAGCAGCTACAGCAGCAGCGTGTCAAGCAATTTGGATGAGAAGGATGTTGAGAAGTTTGTGCCAAGAATAGGTAAAGGGCACTGTGATTTATTGTGACAATAGCTCAGCTATTGCATTGTCAAAGAACTCAGTATTTCATAAAAGAACAAAGCACATAGACACAAAATTTCATTGTATCAGAGAATTGGTGAACAATGGTGAAATTGTTTTACAACATTGTGAAATAGAGGAGCAATATGCAGATATTTTAACAAAGCCATTGGGACAGAAGACCTTTGAATTTTTAAGGAAATGCTTGGGTATGATGAATAACCCAGCAGCTGACTTTAAGGGGGAGTGTTGAAATATTAAAGTCACCTGCCATGCCTTTGGGTAGGAAGAAAATGAGTACACAGAGGCAGCATAATTTTGAGTGCACAACACTCTGCATTGAAGAAGAATGGAGAAGAATTTACTCCTGATGGGCCGCAGCCACGGATTGCAGAAGAATTAACTCAGTGATGGGCAGAGCCGTTTTTTGTCTACGGAAGAACAGAGATTAGCTTTACGGAGGGGCAGATTGAGTTAAGACAGTCATTACAGGCTTTAAAGCCCTCAACAACCAAAGTTAGTTTGAAAACAGTGTCTTGTTGATGAAGAGGATGAGATGCGATGCGATCTAATCGCAATCGCAAATCATGGTTCATATAAGTTTTATAACTCAAATGTCTTGCAGATGTGAAGTCGCGATGCGATGCGATTCAATCGCAAATCGCAATCGCAATATAAATGATCCGAAGATCCAAGTGTCTTGTTGATATGGCAGAGTTCCGCAACGGAACGGCTGTATATAAAACATACAACCGAAACATATATAAATCGCCCTCACGTATAGCAGAGGCCCGTGGGTCCACTTGACCACGTGGCGACACCTGAATGGAATCGCTTGGTTTTAATCGCAAGACTCAATCGGAGCGGATATGTTATGACCTCCGATGGAAAGCCGGACCCGATTGTATTTTACACCATATTTTATGCGCCAATCGCATCCGATAATCCAATCGCAATCGGAGTTTTGTTGTTTGGTCGTGCGATTGGAGTGGCGGACCCGATGATATTATATGCCACAGTTGAATGGGCAATCGCATCCGGTTGTCCAATCGCAATCGGAACTTTTGTTGTGTGCACTTGTTTGTTGTTCGCGATTGCGATGTGGTCCCCACCTTCTATGGCGCGCATCGTATTTGTTTTAAAAGTTTTAATATGGTTTGTGTAATGTTTTAATATGCACGACATATAAAAGCCAAAGGCCCGCGAAGTCTATTATATAGTATTGTATTGTATTTTTTTTGTCTTATTGTTTCGCACAGCAGCGCGGAAGTAGAATGAAATACACAGCAGTGTGTTGACTGTTAAAGAAATAGTATTGTTCTTGAGAGACAGAGAGTGTTTTCTGTGCACTGCGTCTGTAGCAGTCACCTTTGTTGTTATCCCTCTCTTAAGAGGAAGAATTTGTAACAGTTTTGAAAGTAATAGAAGTTTTTTTTAAAGCCCTGAAAACTCTGTCTCCTGTCAATTTTTTTTACTTCTCTGTGTTTAGGAGGAGAGCCCATTCTCTTCTCTTGGAATTCTCAAAATTCCAACAAAAAAATATATTGTGTAACGTTTTGAGATCGTCATGGTTAAGTGAGGATGGACCACCACATAGAACTTTAGTTCTCTACGATAACTCGGCCACAGATCAGTGGGGCAGACTATGCGACACGTTCCTCTAAGCAGAGAAATGTTTGAGATCACAGGCCAATCAGGAATTTTTTTTATATATAGAACTGTTATGTCATTTAAATGCGGTGGTGGAGAAGAGTAGAAGCGTTCTATTATTGAAATTGAGATTGAATTTGTCGAATGAAATATTTTAAGACACTGACTTCGCAAGAAGATGAAGCAGTCGGGGCTTTCTCTGAGCAACGATGACAGAGGTGGGCCTTTTTTCCTGGAAAATGGAGACATCGAGAGAGAAAGATGTGGCGGCAAGGCGGATGAAACATATTAATTAATTAAAGCCTGGGGAGAACGAGTACTGAATGAATGAATGAATCAAAGCATGTTGTGCACAATATAGGGTCAATTTGACCCAGAAAATGCCAGATTTGATAAAATTTAGTTGAAATTGTTAGAAATTTATGTTACAGTTGTTAAATTTTAAAATTTTGGATGTGTAGAGGGTTTTTGTTTTTGTTTTTGTTTTTTTTTTTCAAAATTTTAGGAATGTGGATGATTTTTGATAATTCTGAATTTATTTGTATTATAAAAAACAAGATTCAATTCAAGTTATAATTGTCAAATTTCAAAATTTAAGTGTTCCAAATATTTTTAAAAATATTAAATCTTTTTCCATGCTTAAAAACAAAATTCAAGCACTTCTCTCAATTTTTTCTTAATCCACATTCTACAAATTTTACAATATCATTGTTTTATATAGTGAGCAAGAAAAAATAAAATTTAAAATGTCTTGATGACATCCTATTTTATGCCATATTTAAATAAAAACAAAATGGAAGGTAAATTACAAACCAAAATGGAAGGTTTAACGTAAGACCATGCATCTCTTTATTCCTACGTCTTGTTTGAGGACATTTTCCAATGTTGTAGCCATTAATATCACTTTAAATGACCAAAACTCCAAGTAACCAATTTTTGGAAAAAATAAATTGTTATAAGAAATGGATATGTATCTAATAGTTATAAGAAATGGTTATGTATTTTTATTTTAATAGCTATATAGTTAATTAAATTATTGAGGATATTTATTATTACGAGTTATTTGTAAATGTAGAATAGTTTATCATTATTATTTAAAACTTATAGTATTTAGAATTAGAGAAATTCAAAATCTTTGAAGAAATACTCTTTCACTAATGCCAAAACCCCTATCTCAAACTATTAAAATATTTCTTTATCTTTCTAAAAGAAACACCTATGCATATATATTTTTGATGAGAAAAAATTAATATAAAAATAATTTTAAACACTATCATAAAGTAAAATAAATTTATTTCATCTAAAACTAAGTAATATTTAAATGAATAGAAAAAGTTAAAAATGTAATTATTTTTTATATTAAAAAAATATTTATTTTTTTAATTATTTTTATTTTAAGGTCACGACTAAACCACATGCTAAATTGGTGTATGAGACCTTTTTGTTGGTGGGATAAGGGACCTATCACCCAAGCAAGAGATCAAATTGTCTAGCGAGCTTACTTTTTTACCCTCAAAATTATGGAAATTCCAGCGAAATCAGACAACCACCTCTTAGGGAAAAATACATGCTCATAACCATTAAGCCTACTCAAAATAAATCAATTAGAAAAGAAAAACTAACTTAACTCTTGATTTGTAAATACTAATATAAATATAGTAACATATTCCATAAAAAAAATAAATCTACCTAATAATTAAATTAAAATTTCAAGTTTTTTTTTTTAAATAAACATACCTATTTACATAATAGTTTATAATTTTTATTATTATAATAAACTATTTTTTATTTGCATTAATTTATATACTTTATTGTTTATAAAATAAAAATATTATAAAATATAACGTTTTTAACATAAATATTTATTAAAATCAATTACATTTTAAAAGCTTATTATTATTGTAAAAATGTTAATAATCCACTTAACAAGAAACTTATAACACGAGTTTTTATCAATAAATATAGATATTTTTCGTTACACAATCTAGTTTGACCTTTTCATGCTCGTGACCATGCTACACATTTATAATAAAACACTTTGAAGTGGTCTCTTAAGTGGATTGTTAAATATAGTTATTTTTCGTTACACAATCTAGTTTGATCTTTTCATGCTCGTGCGAGCATGCGACACATTTATAATAAAACACTTTGAAGTGGTCTCTTAAGTGGATTATTAATATTTTTTTATTTAAATGATTTTAGGCAATTTTTATGATAAAAATGATCTTGAATTGGTTTTGAAGGAAATTATTAAATTCTTTAAAAGGCTGAAGAGGTCTTTTAAGTGAATTGTTAATAATTTTAAAATATAAATTATAACTTTATTTTACATGGTTTTTAAAATAAATTTGAACCATTTTATAAATAAATATATATTTAGCAGCAATTTTTGGAAAATAAATTAATAGAAAGTTTCCTTTGGATTTCTTTTAATGTGGTAGGGGATTCTTCACTTTTCAATCTCTTAATGTATTCCTTTCAAAATGTTGAAATGCATCGTGGATCAAATATTTTTTCGAATCTATGGGGTTAAGGTGGTTTTAATTTTAAATCTGGCTTCAAATATAACCTTGTTAATTTGAAACATTCAGATATGATCATTGGTTTTAATATAATATTATGAAAAATGTTATTGTGTTGTTTTGAGATTTTTTTTGTTTTGTTTAATTTTTATTAGTTTTATCAAAACCCCACGTAGGCCGGAAACCTAGAGAACTCTTGTGTGGGAGTTTGCTTAGGGTATTCTTTACACCCCTATTCATATTTTGCCGCAAAGTCCATGGCTAGCTTGCAGGGTTTCTCTTCCTCGCCTTGTGAGACTTTCCAACGTGACAACATATATATGTATATATGTAATACTTTCGCTTACAATTTTTTCCAAGGTTTCATACTTAATGTAATTTGTATATACATACTTATATATTTTCACCAACATGAGTAGAGCTTTCTCATTTACCATTAAGAATTGGTTGAGGCAATACAAATTAATGAAATTTTTATATGTTTTATTCATCACTATTATTACAAAAACAATGTAATAACATATATTTACATTTGCTTTACTTTCACATAGTCATATACTTATCTATAGAGTTCCTAAAAATAAATTAAAGGATGTCACATTCCTCCCAATCACTAACTACTTTCATAGTAGTTCCCATAGTCATATATTTATATATAGAGTTCTTAAAAATAAATTAAAGGATGCCACAATCCTTCCAACCACTAATTACATTTTTAGTAGTTCCCCGTGAGCTCCGACTCCTTTCTGAATCAGTATAGGTAGAATATTTCTTTCCCATTGTCCTTTTCTTTTTAATATGACTAACTTTATTTCCCACTGTTCCTTTTTAAGTAAGTAGTTGAAAATAATTAATATTATTGTATATTAATGGAGAAATGGTTACATTGTTGTAATGTAGCTCCTTAAGTTAGGATTAGTTCCTAGGATATAGGAGTTTGTTTACAACTTCCTACTCCTTTGTGATGTACTTATAGTTGTATCATTTGATTAATGAATGTAGAGTGTACTCTCCATTTGTGTGCAGTACTCACCTGAGAGCTGCAGTTTCTATTCAATTCAGTTTTTATCTTGGTATCAGAGCTCACACTGGGTGAGCCTAATTTTTCCTTAGAGCTTTCATGGCTACATAACCTTTGTGGCTATAGTGCACACAGGAGCTTCAATGCTCACAAGAGTAGTTGGACTGCAGTAAACACCTCACTCATAGGTCTCAGATATTTTTCTGAGCACAGGAGGGTCGACGCGATTTTCTGCTTATCAGCCGCGTCGATAGGTGCAATTAGCACAACTGTTAGGGTCATACCCATGCCAATTTCGGGGGAATTAGAGCAATTTTGTTTTGGCACCGATATTTGCCTCAGAAAGGCATTGCTCTCTTTTTTGGCAGTTTTGCACATGGGATTCACTCTTTTGTGGTGGATCTGAGTCACAGACATTATGGCTGGTTCTGCACATGGGATTTACCTGTTTGTGGTGGATCTGAGTCGCAGAAATAGTTGTTGGCAGTTCTGCACATGGGATTTTCTCATTTATGGTGGATCTGAGTCACAAACACAACAACTCTTCAGATCGGTGGGGGATCTGAGTTGTAGTTACAGATCATGCCAAATCGATGGCAGATCTGTGATTAGGATCTGGTATGTGTTGAGTTCTTATTAGTTAAGCTTGTAATTATTCGGTTGGTTAGAATCATTGGAGGGCCTGGAATCTGATCAGTTCAGTATGAATAATACCATAGAAACGTATCTCAACAAGTCTAGAAAACTCGATGGGTCCAATTTCACCAATTGGAAATTCAAGCTACAGACATTGCTTGAGGGAGAAAATGCATGGGCGATTGTCAGAGGGGATGAGCAGAAACTGAATATTGTAACAGGAACAACCACACTTATACAAGACTGGGATAAAAGGGAGAACAAAGAAAAATTCATACTGAAGATGTCCGTCAAGGATAATATTATCCCACACATCAGAGATGGAAAATCATCCACTAAGATCTAGACGACGCTCAAGAACTTGTACGAGACACAAAATACAAATCGCATCTTGTCGCTCAAAGGTAAGTTGTTTTCAATGAAGATGGAAGAAAATGAGTCTGTTGTTGGATTCGTTGCAAGGGTTAAAGACCTAAAGGACAAACTGGGTGAAATCAGAGAGAAGGTGTCCGATTCCGATCTAGTCACAATCACATTGAACGGAATGAAGGATGAATATCATATTTTCATCATAGGATTGGCAGCAAGGGATAAAACCCCTGTATTTGAATAATTGACAGGAATTTTTCTACAAGAATAAGAGCGACGACAGAAGTTAATACCTCAGAATGACGACCTTGCTCTGATGGCAAGGAGGAGACCGTTTAAAGGGAAGCAGCCATAGCAGCAACATCAACAACAGAGAGGAGGCAACATGTTTCAAAAGGCACCATTTAGAGGTATGTCTGCAAACAATTTTTTTGGTATTAAATGCTTTTATTTTGGGAAAAATGGCCATCAAGCTAAGTTCCATTTTAGGAGGTAGATAGATGAAGCGAGGAATAAAAAGAGTAGGCACACAAGATATTTTGTCGATGAAGACCACAGTCATGATCTTCGACTGTTTGTCGCTGATTGTGCTCTTTTAGCTTCTAAGGAAGATGGGGACGACATATGGTATGCTGATTCTGGCACATCCTCACATATGACAGGTAAGAGAGAGTGGTTTGAATTTCTTGAAGAAACTTCGTGTGGATCTAAAATTTATTTACGAGATGATAGATGATAAGAGATCAAAGGGTACGGTGATATTCCGGTAAGGTTTCCTAGCGGTGACATCAGACATATTAAGAATGTGATGTACATGCTCGGGATTAAGAAAAACGTGATCTCTATATTTATGGTCACAGATCATGATCTGCTAGTAGAAAATTTTCAAGACATGTTGTGTCATAAAGGATAGCAAGATGGAAACAGTTGCATCAGGAGTGCATGTGGGGAGCCTATACAGATTAAATGTCAAAAGCATGCCACAACAAGCCATGATTTCAACAGGATTGATAGATAAAAACCTCTGGCACTAGAGATTCAGTCACCTTAATTTACAAGACCTCATGCTACTTCAAAGAAAAAGTATGGTCGATGGACTCCCTACTTTTCATAGTGCTCAATTAGATTGTGATTGATGTGCATTAGGGAAAATGCATAGAGAAGAATTTCCTTCGCATATTGATAGAAAGGAAAGAGATACTCTAGAGCTGGTGCATACAGACATATGCAGACCTATGCAGACCAGGTCGCTAGGTGGTGCATATTATTTTCTTCTGTTTACTGATGATTGCACTAGATTCTCTTGGATATATTTTTTAAGTAAAAAGAGTCAGACGTTTCAGTGCTTTAAATAATTTAAAACCATGGTAGAGAAGAAGACAAGAAAATTTATAAAAATTCTCTGCTCTGATCAAGGGGGAGAATACAGGTTGGGTGAGTTCATGAATTTTTGCAGATATCATGGGACTGTTCAATAGTTTACAGTGCCTCATACTCCACAACAAAATGGAGTGACAGAATGAAAGAACAGAACTCTAGTGGAGTACACAAGAAGTATGTTTCAAGGTAAGGGTCTATCAAATGGTTTTTGGGTTGAAGCTATCAACAGTGCTGTTTATTTAAAGAATAGGATTCCTACTAAATGTCTCAGCTTCAAAAATCGTTTTGAAGCATTATATGGATTCAAACCAGCAGTGAGTCATTTAAGAGTATTTGGGTCAAAATATTTTTCCCATATACCAAAGGAGGATAGAAATAAGTTAGATCCTAAAGCCGCGAAATGTATCTTTGTAGGATATGGCACTGAGTTTAAAGCATACAAGTTATTTATTCCTGTGACTCATAAAATATTTGCTAGTCGAGATGTCATATTTCATGAGCAGGTTGAGGAAGGAAAGGAAGATAGTCATAAAGAATGGCACATTCCATTATTGATATAAGAAAGCAGTGAGGATAATCAGCAGCAGTAGCAGAAAGAAGCAAGAATAGGCGATGTAGTCAATAAGGCAAGCCCTTACAAGTTTGAAGCAGACAGATTTGAGGTGAGTCCTCTACCGAGAAGATCAGGTAGGCAAAATCAATCAGTAGCCAGATTGAAAGACTATGCTTTAATGACAAGTATTTTAAACATTGTAGAACCCATAAAATATAAAGAAGCAAGTCAATCTGATGAATGGAGGGCTGCAATGAATGAAGAAATTGAATCAATTACTAAAAAATATACTTGAGATCTAGTTGAACTGCCTGAAGGAAAAACACCCATAGGTTGTAAGTGGTTGTACAAACCTAAAGTTAATGCAGATGGGAGTATAGACAAGTTTAAAGCTAGACTGGTAGCAAAGGGTTACTCACAGCAAGAGGGAATAGACTTTGATGAAACCTTTGGCCCTGTAGCCAAACTGAATACTATTAGAATGTTAATTTCCTTAGCTACAAAATATTCGTGGAAGCTACACCAGTTAGATGTTAAGTCTGCATTTCTGAATGGTGATTTAAAAGAAGATATTTATTTAATACAGCCTAAAGGGTTTGTTAAAGAAGGGCATGAACATCTAGTTTGTAGGTTGAAAAAGGCATTATATGGTTTAAAACAAGCACCCAGGTCGTGGTATGAGAAGATCTATTCATTCTTCTTACAACATAGTTTTCATAGAGCACGAATGATCCAAATTTGTACACCAAGTATAATAAACAGAGGCAGATTATTTTGATTTCTTTGTATGTGGATGATATGATTATAACAGGTAATGCAGACACTCTGATCAAAGAAATCAAACTGCAGATGTCACAATTATTTGAAATGAAAGATCTCAGAAATATTCATTATTTCTTGGGTCTGGAAATTTGGAGAGATTCTGGACAAAATTTTCTTACTCAAGGGAAGTATGCCAGACGTTTGCTCGAAAAGTTCAAAATGGATCAATGTAAGTTAGCATCAACACCATTGCAACAAAATCTAAAATTGTGCAGTGACGATGGAACTATGGAGGTGGATGCCACTATGTATAGACAACTAGTTGGAAGTCTGATATATCTTACTACAACTAGACGAGACTTGGCATACTCTGTTAGTGTGCTGAGACAGTTCATGTCTAATCCTTTCGAAAGTCATTGGGTGGCAGCAAAAAATGTGTTGAGGTATCTTTGTGGTACTAGTGATTATGGTATTTTATACACTGACACATCTGATGTTACTTTAGCAGGTTTTTCAGATTCAGATTGGGCAGGTAACTTGGATGATCGAAAATCTATCACAGGTTATGCATTCATCATTGGATCCGGGGTCATAGCATGGAGTAGCAAAAAACATATTACTGTAGCTTTATCTTCAATCGAAGTTGAGTACCAAGCATTGTGTGCAGCTACACGTGAAGCTATCTGGTTGAGACGGCTTCTCCATGATGCAAGACTAGTTCTTACGATGAATCAAGGAAAAGCTAGATGATTACAATTTTTTTGCAACTCACTTAGTCATTCAATTTGTGAAATACAGCTTCACCTTGATAAATTTCACCATGAAATTATTATTTCTTGATATCAAAAAATGTTCAATTAACCAAAAGGTAATGAGAACCCTCTAGTGCTAGAATCCAAGTTGGAAGTTTCATTGTCCCATTAATCTAAAATATTTATGTTGTTCCTTCTCAACAATATAGCCTTAGCTTGGGGAATTTTGTAGAAAAGAAGTTTCAAAGGACCTAGTAGATATTGTTTTATAAAGGTAACATAAAATTCAATTTCCATCTCATCATTTATTATCCACATTCAAAACAAAGTTTGGAATGAAATAATATAAGGATTAACATGCCTTTGTAGTACTCGGAAGGGGACATCATTGAATAAACTTTTAGATGATGTTGTCAAGATAATGACACAAAGAGGTATAAATCCCTCCTTGACACTTATGCTTGGGAATGTAATTGGCATAAAATGCAAAAACAATTTAAGAGTGTGGACACAAATCCTCTTAAATGTGCCACTCAAACACTCAACATCCTCTATGCTTTCCTCAAAATTTCAATCTATTCTTCTTATTAGCAAGTTACAGTAGAACTCAATAACAAAGAAATCTCTTAAGATTTCTTTTATGAAGTTGGATAAGGTACTCCTACTATAGGTGGGGTTGGGAGAAGACATACCATCTCATTTAAAGATGGAATTGGTCTAGAAACAATTATTTTTTGTGGGTTTATGGATCTCAAACTAGTTCTTACAATGAATCAAGGAAAAGCTAGATGATTACAATTTTTTTGGGACTCACTTAGTCATTCAATTTATGAAATACAACTTCACCTTGATAAATTTCACCATGCAACTATTATTTCTTGATATCAAAAATATCCAATTAACCATTAGTCATTTCTCTTTTGCTCATATGTGTAAGGAGAAAAACAAAAAATGCAACATGTTGTACAAAAAAATTGACCTTCTAGCACTTGAGAAATCTTTAAATCCACTCAAAAACAACCTTCTCATTGTCTTCATAAAGCCTCGTCTTAATTTACCACATCTTTTTGCAAAGACTGCATATATATTTTTAGAAGTTTCTAAATAAATAATACATATTACTATCAAGAACACAAAAATGTTTGAAATTGTAAGTGATATATATTCAAACAATATAAACATTTCTTTAAAAAAAAGTTCTTTATTTTTATTAAAATCATATTTAGATAAATGTTTTTGGAATTAATCACATCATAATAATTTGGTCCACGTTTCGAACCATCAAATATAATTCATCCTCATAATAAAAATGAACCATCTAAAATCATATTATAATTTTATTACCTTTAATAAAATTAATTAGAAATAAAATATTTTATAAATTTAATAAAGAAAACAAATTATTATATATATGCTTTATTATTTTTCAAAAAAACTTTACACTATAAAATTAGAATTTAAACCATAAATATAAATTGAAAATTTGATAAATCACAAAATTTATATAATAAAATCTGGTATCCCTATTCTAAAAAAGCATTTTACACGTTCACTATCCATCAAAGCTTGGTAAACTTTACAGATTGCCTTCTACATAAACCAAATATTTATATTTATACTTTTTCTTATATAATTTTCAATAAAATATGTAACAATTTTTTCTAATAAAGAATTATTAATAAGCTTGATAAATATGTCATTCAAATCAAACGACCTTTGCGAAATAAAACACGTGGATGTACGAAGGGTAGAGATTTTATTGGAATGAGTTGTGAATCGCGTTTTGTATATTTGATTGACTGCGGCCCAGACACATTACACATTCAGAATAGCGATGGCAGGTCAGCCAATGTATATACCGAAGGGCATGAACATTACAATATCCAGAACAGTGATGGTGATGGCAGGGCAATCAAGATCGAACCAATACTCTATTCGATGCACACTACAATTTCACACACGGAGAGCGGTCTTCTTATTTAAACTGCGGGAACAATGACGAGAATGAAATCATAGAGTGAATTTCTGCATATAAAACTTTAAAATTCCAAATCCCACATTAATAGTCATGATATTTCATCTATACACAGAATATGAATCTCTACTTGATAAGAAACAGAAACAGAGAAGGCCAGAGCAGAGCAGAACAACGGGAATAGAAAAGGTGGAGAGTTAAATAACAGCAAACTTTCTATAAACAAACAAAATGCAGAGAGCAGAAATATTACCTTTTCCTAACAAGCCGATGATGGAGGAGGTGGTGGATCTAGCTAGTATGGTGGAGATTTGTAGTTATAGTAGGGAGGGGGCGACTGCGATGTATAGTAATAGGGAGGCTTGTAGTAGTTGGGAGGCGGCGGCGGCGAAGTATAGTAATAGGGAGGAGGCTTATAGTAGTAGGAAGGGGGCGACGGGGAAGTATAGTAATAGGGATCAGGCTTGTAGTAGTGGGGAGGGGGTGACGGCGAATTATAGTAGTATGGAGGTGGCGGGGATTTGTAGTAGTTGGGGGAAGGCTTATAGTAGTAGGGAGGAGGCTTATAGTAGTAGGGAGGGGGCGACGGGGAAGTATAGTAATAGGGATCAGGCTTGTAGTAGTGGGGAGGGGGTGACGGCGAATTATAGTAGTATGGAGGTGGCGGGGATTTGTAGTAGTTGGGGGAAGGCTTATAGTAGTAGGGAGGAGGCTTATAGTAGTAGGGAGGGGGCGACGGGGAATTATAGTAATAGGGATCAGGCTTGTAGTAGTGGGGAGGGGGTGACGGCGAATTATAGCTGTAGTATGGAGGTGGCGGGGATTTGTAGTAGTTGGGGGAAGGCTTATAGTAGTAGGGAGGAGGCTTATGGGTGGGGACCCCCCCCCCCCCCCCCCCCCCCCTTCTTCTTCTTCTTCTTCTTCTTCTTCTTCTTCTTCTTCTTCTTCTTCTTCTTCTTCTTCTTCTTCTTCTTCTTCTTCTTCTTCTTCTTCTTCTTCAACACCACCACCACACCAACATTCAAACGGTCAAACCAAGAAGACGATCAGAGAGAGAGAGAGAGAGAAAGGTATGAAAACAACGCCATGATAGGCGTCCTGTGAGGCCAACGGCCAGCTATTATCTTGAATCGATTGAAGGTTTGAGGTTGTGAATTTAGATGTAATGTTGTGTTGTACTTATAGGTGGTGGAAGAGATCAGGAATTGAACATTTCAACGTTGATGACTCAGTCGTGTGCAATTATATAAAGTTGTGGAGGGGAAACGATATATTGTATAACGTTTTGAGATCGTCATGGTTAAGTGAGGAGGGACCACCACGTAGAATTTTAGTTTTCTACGATAACTAGGCCTCATTAGAACAGTGGGGCAGACTATGCGACGCGTTCCTCTAAGCAGAGAAATGTTTGCGATCACAGGCCAATCAGGCGTTTACTTTAATACATTACATTAACATCAGGAATTTTTTATATATAGAACTGTTATGTCATTTAAAGGCGGTGGTGGAGAAGAGTAGAAGCGTTCTATTATTGAAATTGAGTTTGAATTTGTCGAATGAAATATTTTAAGACACCGACTTCGCAAGAAGATGAAGCAGTCGGGGCTTTCTCTGAGCAAAAATAACAGTGGTGGGCCTTTTTTCTTGGAAAATGGAGACATCGAGAGAGAAAGATGTGGCCGCAAGATGGATGAAACATATTAATTAATTAAAGCCTGGGGGAGAACAAGTACTGAATGAATGAATGAATCAAAGCATGTTGTGCACAATATGGGGTCAATTTGACCCAGAAAATGACATTTTTGATAAAATTTAGTTGAAATTGTTAGAAATTTATTTTGGGTGTGTAGAGGATTTTTGTTAAATTTCAAAATTTTAGGAATGTGGATGATTTTTGATAATTCTGAATCTAATTCTATTATAAAAAACAAGATTCAATTCAAGTTACAATTGTCAAATTTCAAAATTTTAAGTGTTTCAAATATTTTTAAAAATATTAAATCTTTTTCCATGCTCAAAAACAAAATTCAAGCACTTCTCTCAATTTTTTTCTTAATCCACATTCCACAAATTTTACACTATCATTGTTTTATATAGGGAGCAAGAAAAAATAAAGTTTAAAATGTCTTGATGACATCCTATTTTATGCCATATTTAAATAAAAACAAAATGGAAGGTAAACTACAAACCAAAATGGAAGGTTTAACACAGTACAAAGAGTCAGACCATGTATCTCTTTATCCCTACTTCTTGTTTGAGGACATTTTCCAATGTTGTAACCATTAATATCACTTTAAATGACCAAAGCCCCAAGTAACCAATTTTTGGAAAAAATAAATTGTTATAAAAAATGGATATGTATCTAATAGTTATAAGAAATGATTATGTATTTTTATTTTAATAGCTGTATAGTTAATTAAATTATTGAGGATATTTGTTATTACGAGTTATTTGTAAATGTAGAATAATTTCTCATTATTATTTAAGAAAAATTATACTATTTAGAATTAGAGAAATCCAAAATCTTTGAAGAAAAACTCTTTCACTAATGCCAAAACCCCTATCTCAAATTGTTAAAATATTTCTTTATCTTTCTAAAAGAAACACCTATGCATATATTTTTTTGATGAGAAAAAATTAATATAAAAATAATTTTAAACACTATCATAAAGTAAAATAAATTTATTTCATCTACAACTAAGTAATATTTAAATGAATAAGAAAAGTTAAAAATGTAATTATTTTTTATATTAAAAAAAATATTTATTTTTTTATTATTAATAATTATTATTTTTTATTTTAATAATTATTTTTTAATTATTTTTATTTTAAGGTCACAACTAAACCACACGCCAAATTGGTGTTGTTGGTGGGACAAAGGACCTATTACCCAAACAAGAGATCAAATTGTCTAGCGAACTTACTTTTTTACTTTCAAAATTATGGAAATTCTAGCAAAATTAGACAACCACCTCTTAGGAAGAAATACATGCTCATAACCATTAAGCCAACTCAAAATAAATCAATTAGAAAAAAAAACTAACTTAACTCTTAATTTGTAAATACTAATATAAATATTGTAACATATTCCATAAAAAGATAAATCTACCTAATAATTAAATTAAAATTTCAAGTTTCTTTTTTAAAATAAACATACCTATTTACATAATAGTTTATAATTTTTATTATTATAATAAACTATTTTTTATTTGCATTAATTTATATACTTGATTGCTTATTAAATAAAAATATTATAAAATATAATGTTTTTAACATAAATATTTATTAAAATCAGTTACATTTTAAAAACTTATTATTATTATTATTGTAAAAATGTTAATAATCCACTTAACAAGAAACTTATAAATAACACGAGTTTTTATAAATAAATATAGATATTTTTCGTTACAATCTAGTTTGACCTTTTCATGCTCGTGAGCATGCTACATTTTTATGATAAAACACTTTGAAGTGGTCTCTTAAGTGGATTATTAATATTTTTTTTTATTTAAATAATTTTAGGCAATTTGTATGATAAAAATAAACTTGAATTGGTTTTGAAAGAAATATTAAATTCTTTAAAATGCTGAAGAGGTCTTTCAAGTGAATTGTTAATATTTTTCAAATATAAATTATAATTTTATTTTACATGGTTTTTAAAATAAATTTGAACCATTTTATAATAGAAATTGCTTTCAAATTGTGTAAAACTATTATTTAAATTTTTCAAAAAACAAATTTGAACCATTTTACATTTAATAGTAGAAATTGTAAAATTGTTATCAATTTTTTTCTCATATATTTAAAAAAATAATTAATAATATAATTTAAATTTTTTGTTTTATATACATGAATGAAAAAATATACCTCTTGCATAATATGTTATAATAATAATATTATTATTATTTTTCTAAAATAATAATGGTTTATTTACCTATAAACCATAAAATAATGGATTATTCTATATGGTTCTCATTCTCTAGTGCTGCATTCATATCTTGAATCATCTCTTGCTGGGTTATGTTCCTTAGTGCCATGGGGCGAGAATGAATTCACCCGAGGTACACTTCTGGTGGGTGAGAATGCACAGGAAAACTTAGATCTCAGACAAAGGCCCAATAACTAATAATTTAATAGTAATAAAAAATATATAACATAATTTATATTTAGCAGCAATTTTTGGAAAATAAATTAATACAAAGTTTTCTTTGGATTTATTTTAATGGGGTAGGGGTTCTTCACTTTTCAGTCTCTCATTGTACTCCTTTCAAAATGTTGAAATGCATCGTGGATCAAATATTTTTTCGAATCTATGGGGTTAAGGTGGTTTTAATTTTAAATCTGGCTTCAAATATAACATGGTCAACTTTAAACTTTCAGATATGATCATTGGTTTTGTTAAAGAATGTAATCTCAACCACCTGCTAGGTGTTGAAACCATTCATACAAGTGTCTTAGTTCAGTTTCAGTTAGTCGAGTTTAGTCCAGTTACACTACAGTCATTTATTGTTGATGTTCCCAATGTAATCCTATTTAACTAATTCGTAATATTGAGATGAGCAACTCTCTGCTCCATTTTACTTTTTAGTTTCTCAATTATTTTCATGGTATCGGAGCTAGCTTGCATAAGCCTCCCTGGAGAGCAGCAATAGAGCCAAGAAGGAGCAGTAGAGAGGAGAAGTGAGCTTGCATAAGACTCATTGAAGAGCAGCAAAATTTTTGAAGAAAAAGCCTCCTACGAATTGCAGAATGGTTGTTCGAAGAAAGCCGAAGAAATTTCTTTTGGTTGGCACGACTGTTAGGCCAATACTCGCGCTAATTCGCCGAAATAAGGGATTGGCGTGAGAACACAAGCCATACCCGCGCCAGTTTTTTGACTCGCGTTGTTTTTCAATAGTCGCGACTGCTTGAACTGGGACCATGCCAGTCTGCAAAAAAAAGGGGAGCATTTGTGTTAAGTTTACTAGCAGATTGTTAAATGTCTTCGCTGCCATTTCTGAAGAATGGTCGGGTTTTTTCCTGAAGTTGTAGAACCGATAGGGATACTCCTCCTTCCGCGGCAAATATTCTTCCTGTTGCTCACTCTCCGTGACCGGCTCCATCTTTAGGATACTGTATGTGCTGGATGTTAACGCAAAAATGTATTAAGGATTTTCAAATATTGATTTTAAAAAAGACTTGTTTGTTTGTGGAAGCTAAGCAACGAGGTCATGGGAAAAGCCAAGAGGCTAAAGAAAAAACAAAAGATGTTCGAGATATTTTTAGATCTGGAAATAAGAAGAAAAAAATATGCTTATGCATTAAGATGCATAAAAGGATCAGTCGATGAAAATATACTTCCCTTAATCTCAGATGCCAAGACAGCCAAGGAGGCATGGGATACCCTTGAGAGATGTTTTGGTGCAAAGGGGAGCATTGAAGTTGAAGATGAAGGTGGATCTATAGGAGCAGATCTACATCAAGATGAAGAGTTTTTTGAATCCCACTATGCTCAGCCACAGGTGGATGATGTATGCGAAGTAAGTGTAGAAGAAGCAGAGAGAGCGCACGAAGATGCTTGTGAACCCCACTGTACACAGCTACATGTGGACGAAGATTTGATGATACCAGCAACTTGGCTTGCTGACGAAGATGTGATGAATCCAACAATAGAGCTTGCTGACGAATATGTGATGATTCCAGCAACACAGCTTACTGATGATGATATGGCGATTCTAGCAACAGAGCTTGATGATGATATGGTAAATCCAGAGACTAATATTGTTGATTTTGATAGAGAATTTTTGGCTAATGATGACTGGTTGCAGATGATGCAACAAAAACAAGATATTGACATGATGCTATTTGGTGAGATAATCCCACTCCAGTTAGTGGAAGACAACCTGTATGCAGCAGCACAGGTTAGAGAAGAAGAGACAGAGAAAAAGACAAAAACAAAGAAAGAAGCAGAGACAGAAGCAAAGAAAGCTCTCATTGCAGAGCAGAAGGAAGAAACAGAAAAAGAAGAAGAGACAGAAACAAAGAAAGAAGTCTGCAAAGAGAAAGCAAAAACAGAGAAAGATGCCGAAGCAGAGAAGGAAGCACAACAGGATAAAGTCTCCACTACAGAGTAGAAGGAAAGAGAGATAAAAGCTCTCATTGCAAAGCAGAAGGAAGAAACAGAAAAAGAAGAAGAGACAAAAACAAAGAAAGAAGTCTGCAAAGAGAAAGTAGAAACAAAGAAAGATGCTAAAGCAGAGAAGGAAGCACAACAGGATAAAGTTTCCACTGCAGAGTAGAAGGAAAGAGAGACAAATATCGAAGAAAAACAATAGGAGAAAGCTCTCACTACAGAGCAGAAAGACCAGAACGAATGTCGTTCTACAAATATTTTTAATTCTAACATTGGTTTCAAGTGTGCAGGTACACATATTGATTATGAAGAAGAGCTAAAGTTTATTGAAACATGGCTTGCAACAACATGTCTAGTTGAGGTCTACACAGAAGCTGTAGATATGAATGTTTAAGATGACATGCATGATGAACATGTCAATGAAATTTTCATGCATTGGAGTTTTGAAGAGATAAGATATTATTCTAATCTTATGTTGTAGCAGATTGATGATGAAAAGCGCACTACAGAAGACAATATGTGGCAGCAGCCCACATTTTTTGAAGATGTTTAGAACATGCTTAGACAGCCTCGAACAATAGAATACATGCACTAGAAAATGAAGAAAAAAAGTTCTCAAGGATACAGCAAAGTGAAAAATCTGAAACAATTTAGAGGCTACATAATTTGGAAGAAGAGAAGAAGAAAACCAAATCTAGTTGAAGCCAATTTTTTTTAAATTGTAAGCCTCGCTGAGACATAGACCAGTAGGTATCTGAATCAAATTTTTATGTGGTTGAAATTAAAGGGGAGTGTTAAAGAATGTAATCTCAACCACCTGCTAGGTGTCGAAACCATCCGTACAAGTGTCTTAGTTCAGTTTCAGTTAGTTGAGTTTAGTCCAGTTACACTACAGTCATTTATTGTTGATGTTCCCAATGTAATCCTATTTAACTAATTCGTAATATTGAGATGAGCAATTCTCTGCTCCATTTTACTTTTTAGTTTCTCAATTCTTTTCAGGTTTTAATATAATATTATGAAAAATTTTATTGTGTTGTTTTGAGATTTTTTTTGTTTTGTTTAATTTTTATTAGTTTTATCAAAACCCCACATAGGCCAGAAACCTAGAGAACTCTTGTGTGGGAGTTTTCTTAGGGTATTCTTTACACCCCTATTCATATTTTGCCGCAAAGTCCACGGCTAGCTGGTAGGGTTTCTCTTCCTTGTCTTGTGAGACTTTCCAACGTGACAACATATATATGTATATATGTAATACTTTCTCTTACAATTTTTTCCAAGGTTTCATACTTAATGTAATTTGTATATACATACTTATATATTTTCACCAACATTAGTAGAGCTTTTTCATTTACCATTAAGAATTGGTTGAGGCAATACAAATTAATGAAATTCTAATATGTTTTATTCATCACTCTTATTATAAAAACAATGTAATAACACATATTTACACTTGCTTTACTTTCACATAGTCATATACTTATCTATAGAGTTCCTAAAAATAAATTAAAGGATGTCACATTCCTCCCAACCACTAACTACTTTCATAGTAGTTGCCATAGTCATATATTTATATATAGAGTTCCTAAAAATAAATTAAAGGATGCCATATTCCTCCTAACCACTAACTACGTTTTTAATAGTTCCCCGTGAACTCCGACTCTTTTTTGAATTGGTATAGGTACAATATTTCTCTCCCATTGTCCTTTTCTTTTTAATATGACTAACTTTATCTCCCACTGTCCCTTTTTAAGTAAGTAGTTGAAAATAATTAATATTATTGTATATTAATGGAGAAATGGTTACATTGTTGTAACGTAGCTCCTTAAGTTAGGATTAGTTCCTAGGATATATGAGTTTGTTTACAAATTCCTACTCCTTTGTGATATACTTATAGTTGTATCATTTGATTAATGAATGTAGAGTGTACTCTCCATTTGTGTGCAGTACTCACTTGAGAGCTGCAATTTCTATTCAATTCAGTTTTTATCTTGGTATCAAAGCTCAGACCGGGTGAGCCTAATTTTTCCTTAGAGCTTTCATGGCTACATAGCCTTTGTGGCTACGGTGCACACAAGAGCTTCAATGCTCACAAGAGTAGGTGGAATATAGTAAACACCTCACTCACATGTCTCAGATATATTTCTGAGCACAGGAGGATCGGCGCAATTTTCTGTCTGACAGCCACACCGATAGGCGTAATTAGCATGACTATTAGGGTCATACCCACTCCAATTTCGGGGGAATTAGAGAAATTTCATTTTGGCACGGATATTTGGCTCAGAAAGGTGCTGCTCTCTTTTTTGGCAGTTTTGCACATGGGATTCGCCCTTTTGTGGTGGATCTGAGTCACAGACATTGTTGTCGATTCTGCACAAGGGATTTTCCTATTTGTGGTGGATCTGAGTCGCGGATACAGTTGTTGGTAGTTCTGCACATGGGATTTTCCCATTTGTGGTGGATTTGAGTTGCAAACACAACAACTCTTCAGATTGGTGGGGGATCTGAGTTGCAGTTACAAGATCGTGCTAGATCGATGGCAGATCTATGATTAGGATCTGGTATGTGTTGAGTTCTTATTAGTGAAGCTTGTAATTATTCTGTTGGTTAGAATCATCGGAGGGCCTAGAATCCGATCAGTCCAATATGATTAATACCATAGAAACGTATCTCAACAAGTCTAGCAAACTCGATGGGTCCAATTTCAACAATTGGAAATTCAAGCTACAAACATTGCTTGAGGGATAAAATGCATGGTCGATTGTTAGAGGTGATGAGCATAAACCAAATATTGTAATAGGAACAACCACACTTATACAAGACTGGGATAAAAGGGAGAACAAATAAAAATTCATACTGAAGATGTCCGTCAAGGATAATATTATCCCACACATCAGAGATGGAAAATCGTCCACTGAGATCTGGACGACGCTCAAGAACTTGTACCAGACACAAAATACAAATCGCATCTTGTCGCTCATAGGCAAGCTGTTTTCAATGAGGATGGAAGAAAATGAATCCATTTTTGGATTCGTTGCAAGGGTTAAAGACCTGAAGGACAGACTGGGTGAAATCGAAGAGAAGGTGTCTGATTCCGATCTAGTCACAATCAAGTTGAACAGAATGAAGGATGAATATCAGTTGTTCATCACATGATTGGAAGTAAGGGATAAAACCCCTGTATTTGAAGAATTGACAGGAATGTTTCTATAAGAAAAAGAGTGACAACAAAATTTAATACCTCAGAATGACGACCTTGCTCTGATGGCGAGGAGGAGACCGTTTAAAGGGAACCAACCACAACAACAACATCAACAACAGAGAGGAGGCAACATGTTTCAAAAGACACCATTTAGAGGTATGTTTGCAAACAATTTTTTTGGTATTAAATGCTTTTATTTTGGGAAAAATGGCCATCAAGCTAAGTTCCATTTTAAGAGGCAGATAGATGAAGCGAGGAATAAGCAGAGTAGGCACACAAGATATTTTGTTGATGAAGACCAAAATCATGATCTTCGATTGTTTGTAGCTGATTGTGCTCTTTAAGCTGCTAAGGAAGATGAGGACGACATATGGTATGCTGATTCTGGCACATCCTCACATATGACAGATAAGAGAGAGTGGTTTGAATTTCTTGAAGAAACTTCGTGTGGATCTAAAACTTATTTAGGATATGATAGAGGATAAGAGATCAAAGGGTACGGTGATATTCTGGTAAGGTTGCCTATCGGTGACATCAGACATATTAAGAATGTGATGTACGTGCCCAGGATTAAGAAAAAATGATCTCTGTATCTATGGTCACAGATCATGATCTGCTAGTAGAATTGTTCAAGACATGTTGTGTCATAAAGGATAGCAAGATGGAAACAGTTGCATCAGGAGTGCGTGTGGGGAGCCTGTACAGATTAAATGTCAAAAGCATGCCACAACAAGCCATGATTTCAATAGGATTGATAGCTAAAAACCTCTGGCACCAGAGATTTGGTCACCTTAATTTACAAGACCTCATGCTACTTCAGAGAAAAAGTATGGTCGATGGACTCCCTACTTTTCATAGTGTTCAATTAGATTGTGATGGATGTGCATTAGGGAAAATGCATAGAGAAGAATTTCCTCTGCATATTGATAGAAAGGAAAGAGATACTCTAGAGCTGGTGTATATAGACATATGCAGACCTATGTAGACCAGGTCGCTAGGTGGTGCATATTATTTTCTTCTGTTTACTAATGATTGCACTAGATTCTCTTGGATGTATTTTTTAAGTAAAAAGAGTCAGACCTTTCAGTGCTTTAAAGAATTTAAAACCATGGTAGAAAAGGAGACAAGAAAATTTATAAAAATTCTCTGCTCTGATCAAGGGGGAGAATACAGGTTGGGTGACTTCATGATTTTTTGCAAATATCATGGGACTGTTCAACATTTTACAGTGCCTCATACTCCACAACAAAATGGAGTGACAAAACGAAAGAACAGAACTCTAGTGGAGTGCACAAGAAGTATGTTTCAAGGTAAGGGTCTATCAAATGGTTTTTGGGTTGAAGCTATCAACACTGCTGTTTATTTAAAGAATAGGAGTCCTACTAAATGTCTCGGCTTCAAAAATTATTTTGAAGCATTATATGGATTCAAACCAGCAGTGAGTCATTTAAGAGTATTTGGGTCAAAATTCTTTTCCCATATACCAAAGGAGGATAGAAAGAAGTTAGATCCTAAAGCCATGAAATGCATCTTTGTAGGATATGGCACTGAGTTTAAAGCATACAAGTTATTTAATCCTCTGACTCATAAAATATTTGCTAGTCGAGATGTCATATTTCATGAACAGGTTGAGGAAGGAAATGAAGACAGTCATAAAGAATGGCACATTCCATTATTAATAGAAGAAATCAGTGAGGATAATCAACATCAGGAGCAGAAAGAAGCAGAAATAGGTGATGTAGTCAATAAGGCAAGCCCGTACAAGTTTGAAGCAGACATATTTGAGGTGAGTCCTCTACCGAGAAGATTAGGTAGGAAAAATCAATCAGTAGCCAGATTGAAAGACTATGCTTTAATGAAAAGTATTTTAAACATTGTATAACCCACAAACTATAAAGAATCAAGTCAAACTGATGAATGGAGGGTTGCAATGAATGAAGAAATTGAATCAATTACTAAAAACCATGCTTGGGATCTAGTTGAACTGCTTGAAGGAAAAACACTCATAGGTTGTAAGTGGCTGTACAAACCTAAAGTTAATGTATATGGGAGTATAGACAAGTTTAAAGCTAGACTGGTAGCAAAGGGTTACTCATAGCAAGAGGGAATAAAATTTGATGAAACCTTTGGCCCTGTAGCCAAACTAAATACTATTATAATGTTAATTTCCTTAGCTACAAAATATCAATGGAAGATACACCAATTAGATGTTAAGTCTGCATTTCTGAATGGTGATCTAAAAGAAGAGATTTATTTAATACAGACTAAAGGGTTTATTAAAGAAGGAAATGAACATCTAGTTTGTAGGTTGAAAAAGGCATTATATGGTTTAAAACAAGCACCCAGGTCGTGGTATGAGAAGATCGATTCATTCTTCTTACAACATGGTTTTCATAGGAGCACGAATGATCCAAATTTGTACACCAAGTATAATAAATAGAGGCAGATTATTTTGATTTCTTTGTATGTGCATGATATGATTATACTAGGTAATGCAGACACTTTGATCAAAGAAATCAAAATGCAGATGTCGCAAGTATTTGAAATGAAAGATCTCGAAAATATTCATTATTGCTTGGGTCTGGAAATTTGGAGAGATTCTGGACATAATTTTCTTACTCAAGGGAAGTATGCCAGAAGTTTGCTTGAAAAGTTTAGGATGGATTAGTGTAAGTCAGCATCAACACCATTGCAGTAGAATCTAAAATTGTGCAGTGACGATGGCACTAAGGAGGTGGATGCCACTATGTATAGACAACTAGTTGGAAGTCTGATATATTTTACTACAAGTAGACCAGACTTGGCATACTCTGTTAGTGTGCTGAGACAGTTCATGTATAATCCTCTCGAATGTCATTGGGTGGCAGAAAAAAGTGTGTTGAGGTATCTTCGTGGTACTAGTGATTATGGTATTTTATACACTGACACATTTGATGTTACTTTAGCAGGTTTTTTAGATTCATATTGGGCAGGTAACTTGGATGATCAAACATCTATCACAAGTTATGTATTCAGCATTGGATCTGGGGTCATAGCATGGAGCAGAAAAAAGCATATTACTGTATCTTTATCTTCAACCGAAGCTGAGTACCAAGCATTGTGTGCGGCTACATGTGAAGCTATTTGGTTGAGATGGCTTCTCCATGATGCAGGAGAAGAGCATAAAGAAGCAACCACCATCAAAAGTGACAACCAGAGTACCATTAAGATAGCATACAATCCAGTGTTTCAAAAAAACACCAAACACATTACCACTTAGTTCCATTTTGTTCGAGAAAAACTTCAGTCAAAAGAAATATTTTTTGAATACTGTAAATATTGTGACAATATGGAAGAAATTTTTACTAAGCCTCTTGGGAGAATAAAATTTGAATTGTTTAGAGGAATGTTAGGAATTCAGGACAATCCTTTCTCCATTAAGGAGGAGAGTTGAAAATAATTAATATTATTGTATATTAATGGAGAAATGGTTACATTGTTGTAACGTAGCTCCTTATTGTAACATAGCTCCTTAAGTTAGGATTAGTTCCTAGGATATAGGAGTTTTTTTACAACTTCCTACTCCTTTGTGATGTACTTATAGTTGTATCATTTGATTAATGAATTTAGAGTGTACTCTACATTTGTGTGCAGTCTCTAGGTGCATTACTCACTTGAGAGCGGCAGTTTCTATTCAATTCAGTTTTTATCTATTCCACCCATGAAATTTATCCCCAGTCATGTGTTTGTTTAGTGGTCTACACAATCAACAATTCAACTATTGAAAAATGAAGGACTTTTCTTCTTTTTGTTCCTGTCCTTTCTTGGGCATAACTAATTCCAAATGTTTTCTTGATAGTTAGGAGTTTAATATTACATGATAGCCTTTAATATATTTTCAAAAACATTATCACACGCAAAAAACATTTTTTTTTTTCAGTATTTTCATGCTTCCACTTTCCTTGAAACAACATAGGAAAAGAAACTTTCATTTCATATTCCATCTCCTAATTTTCCTCCTCAGGCCCAAAGTGCTTCCATTTCACTTAAACCAAGTGATGGTTCAATTCTAGAGTAAAACTCTATGATATTCTAAATTCATATTCAATACGCTATCAACTTTCATTCACACACCCATCAAGGGTCAAACATATCAATATAAGAACATATTTAATAGTAATTGAAAATATTAAATCAATCCTTTAATATTTTTACAGAGGAAATGATAGCACTCTATGATGGCTTTGCTCTCATAAAAAAATTGTCACTTGATCATTTTTTACAGAGGAAATGATAGCACATTATGAGGATACAAAGAAAAACACCTTCTTTAGCCAATTTATAAATCTCAAACAAAAGGGTTCAATGGTGGAGCACATTGAGGACTTCCAAAAATTGAATATAAGGGCAACTGATATTCCAGAGGAACACAAGATTGATGTCTTCATAGGGACTTTAAAGGATAACATCCAACATGAGGTTCACCTTTGGGAACTTGATTCATTGGAGAAGGAATTGAGGTTGGAAAGAAAAATTGAAAGTAAAATAATGGCGACAAGGAAGCCTACCACTCACATTTATGAAGATGGAAGTGTTGCTAATCCTAGACTTCCACAACCTACAAGGTTGACACCATAGAAATTGGAAGAAAAAAGAGCAAAAGGTCTTTGCTATAGTTGTGATAGAAAATACACTAAAGGTCATAAGTGTGTTGAGAAGGAATTATTTTACATATATTGTGAAGAGGAGGAAGAAAAATGAACAAGAAACTTCAAAAGAAGAGGATATACACCACCAACCAACCCAATAGAAAGAAGAAATGAATCCGACCATATCCTATAATGCATTGGCATGAATTACCACTCCTAAAACTCTCAAGAGAGAAGGACATACCAAGAAGAAAAATGTAATAGTATTGATTGATTCAGGTAGTACCCATAATTTTATTCATTGTAAGGTAGTCAAGGAATTGAATTACTTCCTATACCCAGCACCAAAGTGTCAAGTGATTGTTGCAAATGGAGGAACTATAAATTTCTTTGGAAAATGCCATAATATTAGACTAACAATGGGGGAATATGTATTGAATAGACTGATGCTTTCCATTCCAATGGGAGGTACTGATGTTGTACTAGGAGTACAATGGTTACAATATTTGGGGATGGTAGCTTTTAATTTTCCGGAATTTTTCTTGAAATTTTTTTCGGAAGGAAAGGAAGTTGAATTACGGGGAATCGCAGGGAATTCGGGAAATATAATAAGCTCTAATGTCATGAAAAAACTTCTAAAGAAAGAACAATGAGGCATAATTTCACAATTATTCTCACTAAAAGTTCCAACATCAAAATCGTCTATTTCTCCAGATCTCCAAAAAGTCTTGGACAATCATTCCAAGGTGTTTGAAACTCCCAAAGGACTCCCACCTATTCATGATTATGATCATACTATTTATTTTTTTCCAGGAAGTGTTCCTCCAACATTAGGCCTTACAAATATCCTTATGTCCAAAAAAGTGATATTGAACGTATGATTGCAGAAATGTTAGAGGCTGGTATAAGTCAACCTATTCAAAGTTCTTTCTTTGCTCTAGTAGTATTGGTGCACAAGAAGGATGGATCATGGCACATGTATCCAGATTATAGTGATCTGAAATTGATTTTTAGTTAATGCTATGCTAATATTAGTTTCAGAATTAACATGAAAGTGCTTTGGTTTTCTTCTTATACAAAGGTTTATACATGTGTTTATGATTGATAAATCAATAAACTTGATGAGATTAAGTGTAATTCATGAAATGAAAAGCATGGAAACTCAATGCTGAACAAAAACATATAAAAAATACCAAGAGAAAAATACACAAGTTTTTGATGAAAGAGTTCACCCCTCCTGGGCTACATCTCCTTGGTCCAGATTCATAGCTTGAGCCTTTGTATTAGCTTCAGTTGTGCAAAAGTGTTGTTTACAGTCTCCTGTTTCCTCTACAACTTTCTCCAATGGATCCAAAACATCAAAATATACCAAGAATGACTCTTCTTGAGCCAAAATTGGTCAAAAGTTGCCTCAGTTATTACAAAACCATTTTTCCTAGTTTTTCTCCACTAAAACTGGAAGTCCGCCAGTTAACTCCACTAAATGTGGAGATTCTGTCGCATTTGGCGGTTTCGCCAAAATCACCGCTAAGATAATCCACACTTAATTAATCGATAAGACGATTTTTGAGTGTGGTTAGTGGCACATTTAACGCTAACCACATTTTATCGTTGATTATGGATTATGTGGCTTAACCACAGATTAAAGCGTTAACAACAAGATTTAACAACTGTTTAAAACTCCTATCGGAAATGTCTTGGGTCACAGTTCTGAGCACGTAGACATGTGGGAGGGGGCTGGCCCCCTTTGGAACCCCAAATATGGCGTAGACACAACCTAAATATAGGCAGAGTCCTGATATTAACAAGGACTTGTGGTATGGTATGGAGATAAGGCGTTGGTGCTGTGTAATGTGGTCGTGGGTTTGACCCCGAACCTCACCGTAAAATATTGTTGAACATGACATGCGATGCACCTTTGGGTTCAGACCATAGTTTACGACTTTGGTATAAAATATATGTATGTAATACATTGTCCATTCAACCTTTGATCCATACTTTGTATAAAATATATATGCGATAATATATGTGCAACAACATTTGAATTAGATCTTGCCATAAAATTAACATACCATCCAACCTTGCCATGGCAGAGGGCATGTGGAAGCCTTCGGCTATGCCACATGGCCCTTCTCCATTGGCCCAAAAATTCCACCATTAAAATAATATCCACCATAGAAGAAATTCCAACCTTAGGATTAGGAGGAAAAAAATCAACTTCCCCAAGAAACATTGGCGAATCTGATTCTGACACTTGTCACAGTGTCACTGGCAGAAATTTGGAGAATATTCCTTGAAGATTCCCGTGGTGTTGACTAGATTGCCAAGTCATCAATTTGTCACTGTTCTGCACAATTTTTACATGTTTGAGAAAATAAACAACATACTAGAACTTACTCATACGAACTCGGATTTTGATGAAACGAGTTGCATTTGAATCCTGATGACGATCTCTATCCGGTCATTCTAGTTTGGAGAATTTATAAGCACTTTCATTTTTTAGCTAAATACTAGCCTCTGATCATTCCTCCCCACTAGAAGCCTTTTGGACCAGAAAATATACTATCAATTGTTCAGTAGGTGAGGGTACAACCACCTCACCCTTTCACTCGCCATCCATTTGGCCTTTGAAGGATTTTGGCCCTTGAGTCCCACTCTAAGGTATTCAACATTCCCTTTCCTTGAGTTATGATTCTTCTGTCAAGTATGAGATCTTGCTGAAGTTCATCAAGATATTCTGGCAAGAAATCATCTATTGATGGAAAATGAACATGCTCTTCTTGATCATCAATCAAAGGAGGCTCAAAAAATCTTAAATTCTCAACATTAACGACAAAATATATTTTCATATAAGGAGGCAAATCTAGCTTAAATGCATCAGTACCAATCTTTTCCAGAATTTTAAATGGACCATAATGGATTGGTTTGAGCAACTGTTTCATTCTCCTCCATATTTATGGATAGAATCTTTCTCTTCAAGAACAAAAGACGTTTTGTATTGCTAATCTCATACAAATCCTTCAATACTGTCCAAATCTCGCTTGCTGATTTGCATTCTCTCATATGAGGTATGATGCAGTTTTTTACTGACATCTTCAGCAATGTCTTTTCTCTACCTTCTCTCTTCTCCTAGTCTAGAATCGACGTGGCTCCCGCTGTTGGCTTTGGATAATCCCCATTAGCAATCGTTCAGGCACTCTGCACTTCTAGCAGAATCTGCATCTTAAACTTCCAATTAGAGTAATGAGAACCATAGAGCTTGTTTCTCTCATTCAAGTATGCTTCGATTATTTGTTTATTCATCTTGACGATTCAAAAAAACTTCGATTAATTGAAAGGAAAAAAAATGATGGATCTACCCTAGATCCTTATAGAAAACAATATCACGATACAGATCTATTTGACCTGTGAACAATCTAATAGGTTGTTTTGCATGTTGTGTGACATGATCTCAACTCCTCTGCACCCACAAGATCTGCTTCAGATCTCTTCCTTCATCAATGAACTTTCACCGGATATCTTCATCGGCAACCTTTCATCGGATTAATTCCTTCATCAGTGGTCAAACACTGGCATAGATATGTTTTAGAACTCCTCAACGCACAAAATGGCCCAATTTCCACGACTATCATGCCAAAAATAAAACCCAGTAAGGCTTTCCCTTGTCGGCACCTCTATTATGCTCAAATCCACACCATCAGCGCGATTGTTACTGCAGGAACCACGATGATCGGTGCAACTGTTCCTCAAAAAATCGCGCTGATTTGTTCAATGCTTGATTTTTTTTTTTTTTCACTTAGTCGTTAGGGGCTTCTCCTCTGTCCCCTGGATACTCGCAGGGATCACAACGCTCCGACTGGGATTCGACCTTGGAGCTCTGATACCATGATAAAATGTGATGTTGAATTAATAAATAAAAAAGTCACTAGTCAGATCTACCAAAGAGAGTCTGAACCAGGAGAGTTTGGCTTTGCAGAACGCTCTACATTGTCAATACAACTCAATCAGTATATAGCATACATGAATATATGGAAGTTAGAACCATACCCTAATAAATAGAACCTAATTCCTATCCCAAGGTTTCGTGAACCAAATATCACTAAGTAAGGATTCTCCATTATCTTTTAACTATAGGGTTTCTCCTCTGAACGACATACCATCAAGAGAAAGCCTCCATGATCCTGTACTACACAAGACTTGCATGTAGGCCTCAAATTTAGAAAAATTCATAACCAGCATTAGAACAAAATTAAACGAATCATGTTTATTGAACGACAAAGCCTTCATGAAAAAATAAAACTAGAAGAAGTGAAAGATAGTTCACTGTAGTTTCAGATCTCATCTTCACAAGTGGAAGATCCAATTGAGAATGAGAAAAGTTGTGGGTGGTGTTGTGGATGATTTTGTCACCCCCCTAGAGACAGTCTAGAGTTGCCATAGACCGGTGCCTAGGACATCTTAATATAGCAAGGAGCCCTTTATAGTTTGGGTTTTCAGTCCAAGAACTCACTTACTATCTCTTTTTTGAACAAGGAAATTAGTTTTGAATGGGACCAATCTCTCTCAGAAGCTGGTACAAAGATAAGAACATTGTAGGGACATCATGTAAAACTCCCATACAAAGGCATCAGACAGTTAAGAGACCGCTTACTGTAAAGAGGGCCAGTTCAGATAATATTTCACAGAAATCAAATATCAGGAAGTGAGTGCAGTGAGGAAACATAAAGAAAATATTAGCTGACATGAGATTGATACCCAGATACACAACATAACCATATAAGGGCATACCAATTTATGAATCCTTATACGACAATGGCGTTTTAAAAGCACCCCCCTCAAGCAACTAATATAGCAGAAAATATGGAAGAAATGATTATGGAACAGTATATCATGACTAGGCCTATTTAAAGCGCTTGACTAATTCTAGAAAGGGCACCGACAAAGATGAATCCTTACTGCAAACTAGTGAGCCACTCGCATTCTAGAACATGATACAAGAAGATAAATAGCATGAAAGGAGATATTGTATTAACACATAAGAGAAATTACATACTGTGAGATACCAGAGACCAGAATCCTCATTACAGTTATAACCCTTCCTCACTGAGACCCTACGGGCTCTGAACCTTCATACAGAAATATTACAAAATGTATACCAAAGCCTTTTCGTTGCACCGTTTGCTGACAGAAATCTGGAACCTTTACAATGTCTTCTTTCTGAGCTTTTATAGAGAAGATAGAAAATTCTAGAGGAGGAGGTAGATGAAAAACATTTAATGACTTATTTTGAATCAAATGGCGAAAAACATTCGCGCCCATCTCCGAATGTTAAAGCTGCTCTCACTGTCTTTTAGAAAATACGGCCATATAAGGTTATATACATGGCTGACACATTTTGTGCCTATCATCTTTGCAGTGCAGTTGTGCCCTTCACATGTAAACGCGTGTTGTTAGCCACGCAAAATATATCTGCCTTTGCCTCCTTTGGGTTAACCAGGAAACTAGATGTGGCCCTTTATGGATAATCAATTTAGAAGTTCGATTCTATGTGCTTGTGAGCTTCAACTCAATGGTTTCACCCGCGGTGCTTTGGACGCTTGGGTTTCATCCTGTGGTGCTTTGGACGCTGGGTTTCATCTGGCGGACTGTGGCCTGCAGTTTAGACTGGCTGATGTGTTCAGGAGAGTAGGGGGAAGTCCAAGCAAGGTCACTAGACAGCGGGGTACTTCTCTGGGTACGCAGGCGCCTTCGATAATCCAGGAGGAAAGCTCAAAGCCGTCCAACCTATTCAGGATCTGCATTACCATCGAGCGGTCACGCCACCTACGGGCCAGTACTGGAGCCACTGTGAGCTGTGTATGGTTCGGGTAGAAGAGGTTGAGCTTCGCACATGGTTAGAACCTTAACAAATTGCATACTGCCGGAACCCCCATACATCTAGCTAGCGTTAAGTCTAGGTAGTGTTGAGAGAAAAAAAATTATGAGGCTAAAACAAAGTAGTCGACAATGTTCTTATAATTTAATTTTCATTTTAATGCTTTTTACCTGTGCTTGGTTATGGCATTGTTTCATTCTTCTGTATTCAGCCCATGCCTGAGATGACCATTACATGGCTAGGACACATGTAATGGATCTTTCAACTCATTCCTCGACATATTTCCTTCTGATTTTGAAGAAGTCTTCTTTGCCATCACTTTCAGGTTCAGGTTCTGCATTTTCATATGAAACACTGTCCCCACGGATTTAGTCTGAGCCATGTACACCAAGTGATATGCCACATCAGAGTCGTCAGAAATCCTCTCCAGTGCAGGATTCCAATGGAAATTTGTAGCAGTAGAAGTGGGATCTCTGGCTATTGCTGGAAGTCGAACCATCATATTCTCCAACGAAGAAATGTTATCGGTGGGAACTTTGGCTAATAGGGCCGCTCATTGTTGTTTCGATATAAAAACTTTGAATCTCACTGCTCCGCCTTCCTTATTCTCAACAGTTGAAGCAACATTTGTTCAACTGGGTTGTGGATGATTTTCTGATTCGGAATGATCTACACCTTCTAATCTACTGAAATTGAAGCGGGAATGGGTCCTGGAGAATCAATAACCAAACCCATGAGGCAGGGAACAAGGAACTCAAGGAATGAAGCAAGGATAGTAGGGATAGAGCCCAGGAAGCTAAAACAACATTTTGTCCTCATCATATTTTTGAAAGCATCTTTCTAAACTGGTCTAGCGATAGCATCTTGTCATTTCCTGTTTTTATTCCAACAACTTGACATGTAGCCAGACAACTCCTTGAACAATCATTTTGATCCAAGAAGATCCAAATAATCCTAATGTAGAGCTTTCAGTTGGAGATCAAGCAGAGCTAGCTATGGCAAATCCAATTTATCGAGTTCTGCCCATAGTCGAAGGGGACCTAGTTTCCCCTGCAAATACCAAGGTTCGAGATTGAGTTTGCCTGGAACAAAACGAAACGAAGAAGATAATAGAGCTACCCAGGAAAATTATTCTTTCTCCCACACTGTCTTGGTACTTGGTCAATTAAAGAGTGAGAAGGTTGGGTTACTGCATGCAAAATAATAAAATAATACAAACTGTCTATAGTATGCAATCTGTTAAGGTTCTAACCATGTGCGAAGCTCAACCTTTACTGGGGGAGGAAAATCTCCTTTTATAACCATAACAGAAATGTTTGTAGGTTACAAACTGTCTATAGAAATAAATACTGGGGGAGGAAAATCTCCTTTTATACAAGACACAAATAATAAAATATATACAATGCTCGGCTTTTTGCTGAGGAAAAATCTGCTGCCGTAAGAGCCCTGAGATAGTCTGCAATTCTGTACTGTACTCTCGGCCCTCAGCTTTGGATTTGAATCCGAGATCTTTAATGCAGGGCGAATTTCTCTGGAGGGTTCGGTGAATCCATATCTTTGTCTTCTTTAACGGCGATCTTTTCTCACACCTACCCTCGGCTTCCTCTTTAAACTTTTCCAGCAATATATCATCTTTTGAAATGCTCTTAATCTCTGCTATGGAAACCATGAATTAAAACGCCCTTTTCATTACTTTTAAAACCTGCAAAACTCATAAACATATTAGAGAAAACAGACTCAGAGGTGTGGGGTGTGAAGGTGGAGATGAAAATGATGACGTGGACACAGACAGAAGACGGGAACACTCAGGGTGGCGGAAGAAAAACAATGGAGGCTTTCACGAATGGACGAAATGCGGGTTTTACGTGACACAGTCTGGACGTGAGGGAAGAATAGCGGCAAATACGAATAAAAAACATATAAACACACACACACACACACACACACACACACACACACACACACACACACACACACACACATATATATATATATATATATATCTTGGCGCGGAGGAATCTACTTCGGACGTGCGGGGGATAAGACACGTGGACGTACGGGGGACAGATGGAAGGGCGATGTGGCGGTAGAGCCAATGGACGGGAAGACTGGGGTCTGGATCGTTGGATGGTGATCACAGATCAACGGTTGGAAAACGACGAGAGCGGCATGACGGTGGGCCACAGAACATGGCAGATCGGAAATTTACATGCAGGAGTAAAAATGCACAACAGGTGGGAAGGCAGTTAACTCCATAACGTCATGGATGCATCAAGTAGCATAGAAAACAACATAAATTAAAGAGTCAGATAATATTTCATACACACAATGGATCCAACGATGGAAGACATTTGAATTGTCTAACATGAGATGAGCCACAACATAACTGAGACAACTACGATGGGAGAGAGATCATCCCAAAGGAAACACGTTACAGTGTAATTATGGATGTGAGGGAAAATGATGGATGTACACCAACCTTTTCTTCTATATTTGTACTTTCATTTTTAAAGGTATTGGAAACTTACATTTTTAATTTTCTTACCATGTACACAACACTTTATGCACTTTTAAAGATGCTTGGAAAATTACATTTTTAGTTTTCTTACCACATACGCAACACTTAACTTAATTATTGCCAAAGTGTTTGACCTTCTTCACTTGCTTGAAATAAATAATTAGGATTTTTCTTTCTTTCTTTCTTTCTTTTATTTTATTTTGCTAATTAGAGTTTTGGCTAGGAGTCTATAAATGTTTGAAGAATATTTATTTATTATTTTTATTTAAATGCGAGTGATGAATTTTCTCCTATTGTCTTTCCTTTTTATTTCCTTTTTTAAATGTCATTGATAAAATAAACATGATTAAGATAGCTAAAGAATTGAATTTTTGTTCTCAATGTCCACAAGCTAGTGGAAAAACCACTCTGATACTAATTAGAGTGAACCTCCTAGTCTTGAGCATTCATGAGAATTCATTATAACACAAAAAAACTGATATTTTTTTTTTGATGAAATATCTAAGAAGATAAGCCAAAAGGAATCACATCCCACTCGCTTATTAGCAAATCTTAACCCTAAGGGATTTAGGAGAATTAACCTTGTGACCTCCCATAATGAACTCTCATTATGAAGGTGCTTTAGCCATGGAAACTAAACCAATTGAGCTAACCATGAGGGATAACATCTACAAATCCATATAATCCTCAAAGGATAATTAATTATTATTCATTATGCATTGAAATGTTCTTGATACACACTGAGCATGCATATAAATTCATACCAAGGTGATAAGTCATGTCCTTGGAAAATTATACGATTTTTACATTATATAATAATCATCATATGAGTATTATACATGATATTTATTTATTACACTAAGAAACTAAATGTAATATACTTTATGGATATTACACTTAAGCTACCACACTTAGAGGCATACAACAAGGGAAAATTTGCAAATAATTGACAAAAGGAATTGCTCACCTAGAGGGAACTAAGTGTTAGAAAAGAATACATAGACAGTTGGAAGGCTTATACTAATAGCTTTAGAAAATGCTTTATCAAATTGATTGAAGTGGAAAATGAACTTATTTGGTCTTTGAACCCCTCTTGGAGTTATGAACTAAAGGTTTTTTAGAAGGATCTTGCATCAAAAGGTAATGAGAACCCACTTATGTCGTGCTAGAATCGAAGTTTTATTGTCCTATTAATCTAAAATATTTATGTGGTTCCTTCTCAACAATATAGCCTTAGCTTGGGGAATTTTGTAGAAAAGAAGTTTCAAAGGACCTAGTAGGTATTGTTTATGAAGGTAACATAAAATTCAATTTCCGTCTCATCATTTATTATCCATATTCAAAACAAAGTTTGGAATGAAATATAAGGATTAACACGTCTTTGTAGTACTTGGGAAGGGGACACCATTGAATAAAATTGTAGATGATGTTGTCAAGATAAGGACACAAAGAGGTATAAATCCCTCCTTGTTACTTAGGCTTGGGGAATCTAATTGGCATAAAATGCAAAATTTGAGACTGTGGACACAAATCCTCTCAAATGTGCCAGTGAAAGTCTCAACATCCTCTATGCTTTTCTTAAAATTTCAAAGTATTTTTTTATTAGCAAGTTACAATAGAACTCATTAACAAAGAAATCTCTTAAGCTTTCTTTTATGGAGTTGGATATGGTACTCCTACTAGAGGTGGGGTTGGGAGAAGGCATACCATCTCATTTAAAGATGGAAATGGTCTAGAAACAATTCTTCTTTCTTCTTTGTGAATTTATGGATCTCAAACTAGTTCTTATGATGACAAAAACAAAAAATGCAACATATTGTGCAAATATTTTTTTTAACTTCTAATACTAGAAATCTTTAAATCCACTCAAAAAAAATCTTCTCATTATCTTCATGAAACTTGTCTTAATTTACCACATCTTTTTGCAAAGATTGCATATATATTTTTTCCCATAATTCAATTTTTTTAGAAATTTCTATATAAATAATACATTCTACTATTGAAAGGAATAAAAATGTTTAAAATTATTAATAGATCAACAAATTCTATTCTTAATATATATTCAAATCAGAAAATTCTATTCAGAATGATATATATTCAAACAATATAAACATTTCTTTAAAAATGTCTTCTTCTAATTTTATTAAATTTTGGTTGTAATTTTATTATCTTTAATAAAATTAGTTGAGGTTTTTTTCTTGAAAATAAAATCTTTTATAAATTTTAGATATCTTTAATAATCTAACCTTAAATTTCAGATATCTTTTATAAATTTTGGATATTTTTAAAAATCAAACTTTATATTTAAAATAAAAAATAAAATTATTATATTTGTGCTTTATTATTTTTGTAAAAAGATTTAAAGAATAAAGATAAATTGAAAATGGAATAAATCACAAAATTTATATAATAAAATTTATACATTCACCATCCATGAAAGCTCGGTAAACTTTACACATTGCCTTCTTTACATAAACCAAATATTTATATTTATACTTAAACTTTACACATTGCCTTCTTTGAATTTCATCTCAAAGAGGTGACCTTGGGAAAATCGTCATAACTCTCTCTCTCTGAGCATCAGATTGGAATATTGTAAAACGTTTCTGAAATTAAACGGACTGTAGTTTATTGTGTATCAATTTCAGAGCTAAAAGAGGAAACAATGACACGTGGTACGTCATACAAGTTCTCTCTATTGAATGAGTACATAAATAGGTCATTGCGCTAGATTGGGCATAACTCTGTCTTGAAGAATCCAATTCAGGTCAGAACTGTGGCATTGGAAAGCAGATTCATAGGGCTACTAAAGGACCGAAGATGGAATCTCAGGGATTCAAAATTACAGAGATACATCAGTTTCAATATTGAGCTCCTCAAAAGCAAGAAAAAGGTGTGTATTTTGTTTTCAAATTACATAAGTCTTATTTGAAAAATTAGTTTGAAGTGATTCCAAGGGCATATTGAAGCATAGATATCAGTATTGGGTTCTAAAATGGCCCCTAAAAAGAATTAAACACCCATTAAGCCCTTAGAAGGCTCTACTATGCCTCATGAAGAGGAAGAAGTGCGACATGATATATCAAAATTACAAGACCAAGTGCACCAAATTTCTCTCTCGCAAAGAGTAACAAAAAATTAAATGAAAGTTTTGAAGAAATGTGTGGAAGTTAAGATGGATGGATTGAAGAAAGGCGTGGAAGCTAAGATGGATGGTTTCAAGAATGGAATGGAAGCTAATATGGATGACATAGAAGGTAAAATCGATGAAAAAATAAAAGACAACATGGAAGACATGGAGAATGATCTAAAAGAAGACATAGAAGGTTTGAAGGAAGGTTTGAAAAAGTTGATACAAGAAATTATTACTAATGGCGAAAAGGTAGTAGTGGAAACTCATGGTGAGAACAAAATAAATGTTAATCGTAATTTCATAAACTCTAATGTTGGATTTAATACCCACCACATTCCAAATATCGATATGAGGAAGTTTGATGGCAAGGATGTCGTAACATGGATACTACAGATGGAGCAATATTTTGATCTCCATAATGTGCAAAACACACAAAAGGTACACATTGCAAATTTATATTTAGAAAAAAATACATTTGTGTGGTATCGATGGCTTTGCTCTCATAAAATTTTTTTCACTTGATCATTTTTTACAGAGGAAATGATAACACATTATGAGGATACAAAGAGAAACACCTTCTTTAACCAATTTATAAATCTCAAACAAAAGGGTTCAATGGTGGAGTACATTGAGGACTTCCAAAAATTGAATATAAGGGTAACTGATATTCTAGAGGAACACAAGATTGATGTCTTCATAGGGACGTTAAAGGATAACATCCAACATGAGCTTCACCTTTGGGAACTTGATTCATTGGAGAAGGAATTGAGGTTGGAAAGAAAAATTGAAAGTAAAATAATGGCGACAAGGAAGCCTACCACTCACATTTATGAAGATGGAAGTGTTGCTACTCCTAGACTTCCACAACCTACAAGGTTGACACCATAGCAATTGGAAGAAAAAAGAGCAAAATATCTTTGCTATAGTTGTGATAGAAAGTACACTAAAGGTCATAAGTGTGTTGAGAAGGAATTATTTTACATAGATTGTGAAGAGGAGGAAGAAAAATGAACAAGAAACTTCAAAAGAAGAGGATATACACCACCAACCAACCCAATAGAAAGAAGAAATGAATCCGACCATATCCTATAATGCATTGGCATGAATTACCACTCCTAAAACTCTCAATATAGAAGGACATATCAAGAAGAAAAATGTAATAGTATTGATTGATTCAGGTAGTACCCATAATTTTATTCATTGTAAGGTAGTCAAGGAATTGAATTACTTCCTATACCCAGCACCAAAGTGTCAAGTGATTGTTGCAAATGGAGGAACTATAAATTTCTTTGGAAAATGCCATATTATCAGACTAACAATGGGGGAATATGTATTGAATAGACTGATGCTTTCCATTCCAATTGGAGGTACTGATGTTGTACTAGGAGTACAATGGTTACAATATTTGGGGATGGTAGCTTTTAATTTTCAGGAATTTTTCTTGAAATTTTTTTCGGAAGGAAAGGAAGTTGAATTACGAGGAATCGTAGGGAATTCGGGAAATATAATAAGCTCTAATGTCATGACAAAGCTTCTAAAGAAAGAACAATGAGGCATAAATTCACAATTATTCTCACTAAAAGTTCCAACATCAAAATCATCTATTTCTCCAGATCTCCAAAAAGTCTTGGACAATCATTCCAAGGTGTTTGAAACTCCCAAAGGACTCCCACCTATTCATGATGATGATCATACTATTTATTTTTTTCCAGGAAGTGTTCCTCCAACATTAGGCCTTAAAATATCCTTATGTCCAAAAAAGCGATATTGAACGTATGATTGCAGAAATGTTAGAGGCTGTTATAAGTCAACCTATTCAAAGTTCTTTCTCTGCTCCAGTAGTATTGGTGCACAAGAAGGATGGATCATGGCACATGTATCCAGATTATAGTGATCTGAAATTGATTTTTAGTTAATGCTGTGCTAATATTAGTTTCATAATTAACATGAAAGTGCTTTGGTTTTCTTCTTATACAAAGGTTTATACATGTGTTTATGATTGATAAATCAATAAACTTGATGAGATTAAGTGTAATTCATGAACTTAAAAGCATGGAAACTTAATGCTGAACAAAAGCATATAAAAAGCAACAAGCAAAAATAACAGAGAAAAATACATAAGTTTTTGATGAAGGAGTTCACCCCTCCTGGGCTACATCTCCTTGGTCCAGATTCATAGCTTGAGCCTTTGTATTAGCTTCAGTTGTGCAAAAGTGTTGTTTACAGTCTCCTGTTTCCTCTACAACTTTCTCCAATGGATCCAAAACATCAAAATATACCAAGAATGACTCTTCTTGAGCCAAAATTGGTCGAAAGTTGCCTCAGTTATTACAAAACCATTTTTCCTAGTTTTTCTCCACTAAAACTAGAAGTTCGCTAGTTAACTCCACTAAATGTGGAGATTCTGCCGCATCTGGTGGTTTCGCCAAAATCACCGCTAAGATAATCCACACTTAATTAATCGATAAGATGATTTTTGAGTGTGGGTAGTGACACATTTAACGCTAACCACATTTTACCGTTGATTATGGATTATGTGGCTTAACCACAGATTAAAGCATTAACAACATGGTTTAACAACTGTTTAAAACTCCTGTCGGAAATGTCTTGGGTCACAGTTCTAAGCGCATAGACATGTGGGAGGGGGGTGGCCCCTTTTGGAACCCCAAATATGGTGCAGACACAACTTAAATATAGGCAGAGTCCTGATATTAACAAGGAATTATGGTATGGTATGGCGATAAGGCGTTGGTTCTGTGTAAGGTGGTCGTGGGTTTGACCCCAAACCTTGCCGTAAAATATTGTTGAACACGACATGGGATGGAACTTTCGGTTCAGACCATAGTTTACGACTTTGGTATAAAATATATGTATGTAATACATTGCCCATTCGACCTTTGATCCATACTTTGTATAAAATATATATGCGATAATATATGTGCGACAACATTTGAATTAGATATTGCCATAAAATTAACATACCATCCAACCTTGCCATGGTAGAGGGCATGTGGAAGCCTTTGGCTACGCCACATGGCCCTTCTCCATTGGCCCAAAAATTCCACCATTAAAATAATATCCACCATAGAAGAAATTCCAACCTTAGGATTAGGAGGAAAAAATTCAACTTCCCCAAGAAACATTAGGGAATCTGATTCTGACACTTGTCACAGTGTCATTGGCTAAAATTTGGAGAATATTCCTTGAAGATTCCCGAGGTGCTGACTAGATTGCCAAGTCATCAATTCGTCACTGTTCTGCACAACTTTTACATGTTTGAGAAAATAAACAACATACTAGAACTTACTCATACGAACTTGGATTTTGATGAAACGAGTTGCATTGGAATCCTGATGACGATCTCTATCCAGTCATTCTGGTTTGGAGAATTTATAAGCACTTTCATTTTTTAGCTAAACACTAGCCTCTGATCATTCCTCCCCACTAGAAGCCTTTTGGACCCGAAAATATACTATCAATTATTCAGTAGGTGAGGGTACAACCACCTCACCCTTTCAATCACCATCCATTTGGCCTTTGAAGGATTTTTTCCCTTGAGTCCCACTCTAAGGTATTCAACATTCCCTTTCCTTGAGTTCTGATTCTTTTGTCAAGTATGAGATCTTGCTGAAGTTCATCAAGATATTCTGGCAAGAAATCATCTATTGATGGAAAATGAACATGCTCTTCTTGATCATCAATCAAAGGAGGCTCAAAAAATATCAAATTCTCAACATTAACAACAAAATACATTTTCATATAAGGAGGAAAATCTAGCTTAAATGCATCAGTACCAATCTTTTCCAGAATTTTAAATGGACCATAACGGATTGGTTTGAGCAATTGTTTCATTCTCCTCCATCTTTATGGATAGAATCTTGCTCTTCAAGAACAAAAGACGTTTTGTATTGCTAATCTCATACAAATCCTTCAATACTGTCCAAATCTCGCTTGCTGATTTGCATTCTCTCATATGCGGTATGATGCAGTTTTTTACTGACATCTTCAGCAATTTCTTTTCCCTACCTTCTCTCTTCTCCTAGTCTAGAATCGACGTGGCTCCCACTGTTGGCTTTGGATAATCCCCATTAGCAATCGTTCAGGCACTCTGCACTTCTAGCAGAATCTGCATCTTAAACTTCCAATTAGAGTAATGAGAACCATAGAGGTTGTTGCTCTCATTCAAGTATGCTTCGATTATTTGTTTATTCATCTTGACGATTCAAAAAAACTTCGATTAATTGAAAGGAAAAAAAATGATGGATCTAACCTAGATCCTTATAGAAAAAAATATCACGATACAGATCTATTTGACCTTTGAACAATCTAACATGTTATTTTGCATGTTGTGTGACATGCTCTCAACTCCTCTGCACCCGCAAGATCTGCTTCAGATCTCTTCCTTCATCAATGAACTTTCACCGGATATCTTCATCGGCGACCTTTCACCGGATTAATTCCTTCATCAGTGGTCAAACACTGGCATAGATATGTTTTAGAACTCCTTGACGCACAAACTGACCCAATTTCCATGACTATCACGCCAAAAATAAAACCCAGTAAGGCTTTCCCTTGTTAGAACCCCTATTATGCTCAAATCCACGCCATTAGTGTGACTGTTACTGCAGGAACCATGACGATCGGTGCAACTATTCCTCAAAAAACCGCGCTGATCTGCTCAATGCCTGATTTTTTTTTTCACTTAGTCGTCAGGGGCTTCTCCTCTGTCCCCTGGATACTCGCAGGGATCACAACGCTCCGACTGGGATTCGACCTTGGAGCTTTGATACCATGATAAAATGTGATGTTGAATTAATAAAAAAAAAGTCACTAGTCAGCTCTACCAAAGAGAGTCTGAACCAGGAGAGTCTGGCTTTGCAGAACGCTCTACATTGTCAATACAACTCAATCAATATATAGCATACATGAATATAGGGAAGTTAGAACCATACCCTAATAAATAGAACCTAATTCCTATCCCAAGGTTTCGTGAACCAAATATCACTAATTAAGGATTCTCCATTATCTTTCAACTATAGGGTTTCTCCTCTGAATGACATACCATCAAGAGAAAGCCTCCATGATCCTGTACTACACAAGGCTTGCATGTAGGCCTCAAATTTAGACAAATTCATAACTAGCATTAGAACAAAATTAAACGAATCATGTTTATTAAACAACAAAGCCTTCATGCAAAAATAAAACTAGAAGAAGTGAAAGATAATTCACTGTAGTTTCAGATCTCATCTTCACAAGTGGAAGATCCAACTGAGAATGAGAAAATTTGTGGGTGGGAAGGCAGTTAACTCCATAACTTCATGGATGCATCAAGTAGCATAGAAAACAACATAAATTAAGGAGTTAGATAATATTTCATATACACAATAGATCCAACGATGGAAGACATTTGAATTGTCTAACATGAGATGAGCCACAACATAACTGAGACAACTATGATGGGAGAGAGATCATCCCAAAGGAAACACGTTACAGTGTAATTATGGATGTGAGGGAAAATGATGGATGTACACCAACCTTTTCTTCTATATTTGTACTTTCATTTTTAAAGGTATTGGAAACTTACATTTTTATTTTTCTTACCATGTACACAACACTTTATGCACTTTTAAAGATGCTAGGAAAATTACATTTTTAGTTTTCTTACCACGTACGCAACACTTAACTTAATTATTGCCAAAGTGTTTGACCTTATTCACTTGCTTGAAATAAATAATTAGGATTTTTCTTTCTTTCTTTCTTTCTTTTATTTTCTTTTGCTAATTAGAGTTTTGGCTAGGAGTCTATAAATGTTTGAAGAATTTTTTTTATTTTATTTTTTTTATAATTTAAATGCCAGTGATTAATTTTCTCCTTTTGTCTTTCCTTTTTATTTATTTTTTTAAATGTCATTGATAAAATAAACATGATTAAGATAGCTAAAGAATTGAATTTTTGTTCTCAATGTCCACAAGCTAGTGGAAAAACCACTCTGATACTAATTAGAGTGAACCTCCTAGTCTTGAGCATTCATGAGCATTCATTATAACACAGAAAGACTGATATTTTTTTTTTGATGAAATATCTAAGAAGATAAGCCAAAAGGGATCACATCCCACTCGCTTATTAGCAAAGCTTAACCCTAAGGGATTTAGGAGAATTAACCTTGTGACCTCCCATAATTAACTCTCATTATGAAGGTGCTTTAGCCATGGAAACTAAACCAATTGAGCTAACCATGAGGGATAACATCTACAAATCCATATAATCCTAAAAGGATAATTAATTATTATTCATTATGCATTGACATGTTCTTGATACACACTGAGCATGCATATAAATTCATACCAAGGTGATAAGTCATGTCCTTGGAAAATTATACGACTTTTACATTATATAATAATCATCATATGAGTATTGTACATGATATTTATTTATTACACTAAGAAACTAAATGTAATATGCTTTATGGATATTACACTTAAGCTACCACACTTAAAAGCATACAACAAGGGGAAAATTTGCAAATAATTGACAAAAGGAATTGCTCACCTAGAGGGAACTAAGTGTTAGAAAAGAATACATAGACAGTTGGAAGGCTTATACTAATAGCTTTAGAAAATGCTTTATCAAATTGAGTGAAGTGGAAAATGAACTTATTTGGTCTTTGAACCCCTCTTGGAGTTATGAACTAAAGGTTTTTTAGAAGGATCTTGCATCAAAAGGTAATGAGAACCCACTTATGTGGTGCTAGAATCAAAGTTTTATTGTCCTATTAATCTAAAATATTTATGTGGTTCCTTCTCTACAATATAGCCTTAGCTTGGGGAATTTTGCAGAAAAGAAGTTTCAAAGGACCTAGTAGGTATTGTTTTATGAAGGTAACATAAAATTCAATTTCCGTCTCATCATTTATTATCCATATTCAAAACAAATTTTGGAATGAAATATAAGGATTAACACGTCTTTGTAGTACTTGGGAAGGGGACACCATTGAATAAAATTGTAGATGATGTTGTCAAGATAAGGACACAAAGAGGTATAAATCCCTCCTTGTTACTTAGGCTTGGGGAATCTAATTGGCATAAAATGCAAAATTTGAGAGTGTGGACACAAATCCTCTCAAATGTGCCACTCAAAGTCTCAACATCCTCTATGCTTTCTCAAAATTTCAATCTATTCTTTTTATTAGCAAGTTACAATAGAACTCATTAATAAAGAAATCTCTTAAGCTTTCTTTTATGGAGTTGGATAACGGACTCCTACTAGAGATAGGGTTGGGAGAAGGCATACCATCTCATTTAAAGATGGAAATGGTCTAGAAACAATTCTTCTTTGTGAATTTATGGATTTCAAACTTGTTTTTATAATGACAAAAACAAAAAATGCAACATATTGTGAAAATATATTTTTTAACTTTTAATACTGGAAATCTTTAAATCCACTCAAAAAAATCTTCTCATTATCTTCATGAAACTTGTCTTAATTTGCCACATCTTTTTGCAAAGATTGCATATATATTTTTTCCCATAATTCAATTTTTTTAGAAATTTCTATATAAATAATACATTCTACTATTGAAAGGAAGAAAAATGTTTAAAATTATTAATAAATCAACAAATTCTATTCTTAATGTATATTCAAATCAGAAAATTCTATTCAGAATAATATATATTCAAACCATATAAACATTTCTTTAAAAACATCTTCTTCTAATTTTATTAAATTTTGGTTGTAATTTTATTATCTTTAATAAAATTAGTTAAGTTTTTTTTCTTGAAAATAAAATCTTTTATAAATTTTAGATATCTTTAATAATCTAACCTTAAATTTCAGATATCTTTTATAAATTTTGGATATTTTTAAGAATCAAACTTTATATTTAAAATAAAAAAATAATTTAATTTGTGCTTTATTATTTTTGTAAAAATTTAAAGAACAAAAATAAATTGAAAATGAAATAAATCACAAAATTTATATAATAAAATTTATACATTCACCATCCATGAAAGCTCGGTAAACTTTACACATTGCCTTTTTTACATAAACCAAATATTTATATTTATACTTTTATATAATTTTTAATAAAATATGTGACAATTTTTTTTTAATAAAGAATCATTAATAAGCTGTATAAATGTGTCCTTCAAATCAAACGACCTTTGCCAAGTAAAACACGTGGCTGTAATTATTACAGGGTAGATTTTTTATTTGAATGGGTTTTGAATTGCGTTTTGTATATTTGATTGACTGCTGCGCATACACATTACATATTCAGAATAGTGATGGCAGCTCAACAAATAGTGAAGCGCATGAACATTACAATATCCAGAACAGTGATGTTGATCGCTGGGCAATCAAGATCGAACCACACTACAATTTCACACACGAAGAGCGGTCTTCTTATTTAAACGCCTCAATTATGATGCGGGAACAATGAGGAGAATGAGATCATAGAGTCAAGATCTGCATATAAAACTTTAACATTCCAAATCCCACATTAATAGTAATGATATTTCATCTATACACAGAATATGAATCTCTACTTGATAAGAAACAGAAACAGAGAAGGCCAGAGCAGAGCAACGGGAATAGAAAAGGTGGAGAGTTAAAAAACAGCAAACTTTCTATAAACAAACAAAATGCAGAGAGCAGAAAACTTACCTTTTCCTAACAAGCCGATGATGGAGGAGGTGGTGGATCTAGCTAGTATGGTGGAGATTTGTAGTTATAGTAGGGAGGGGGCGACTGCGATGTATAGTAATAGGGAGGCTTGTAGTAGTAGGGAGGGGGCGACGGGGAAGTATAGTAATAGGGAGGTTTATAGTAGTAAGGAGCAGGCTTGTAGTTGTAGGGAGGGGGTGACGGCGTATTATAGTAGTATGGAGGTGGAGGCGGTGCAGGAGATTTGTAATAGTTGGGGGAAGGTGGCGGCGAACTGTAGTAATACGGAGGCGAGGTATAGTAATAGGGAGGTTTATAGTAGTAAGGAGGGGGCGACGGGGAATTATAGTAATAGGGATCAGGCTTGTAGTAGTAGGGTGGGGGTGACGCCGAATTATAGTAGTATGGAGGTGGCGGGGATTTGTAGTAGTTGGGGGAAGGCTTATAGTAGTAGGGAGGAGGCTTATAGTAGTAGGGAGGAGGCGACGGGGAATTATAGTAATTGTAGTAATACGGAGGTGGCGGCGGCGAATTGTAATAGTAGGGGGGTGGTGGTGGCGGAGAAGGAGGAGGAGGCGGCGGCGAATTGTAATAGTAAGGAGGAGGTGGTGGAGGAGATGGAGGCGGCGGCGGAGGTGAATTGTAATAGTAGGGAGGAGGTGGCGGCGGAGAGGGAGGAGGCGGCGGCGGTGAATAATAATAGTAGGGAGGGGGTGGCGGCGGAGAGGGTGGTGGTGGCGGCGGTGACGTCGGAGATTTGTAGTAGTACGGAGGTGGAGGTGGGGATTTGTAGTAGTAGGGAGGCGGAGGAGATGAATTGTAATAGTAGGGAGGTGGTGGAGATTTGTAGTAGTAATTGTAATAGTAGGGAGGTGGCGGAGAGGATTTATAGTAGTAGGGAGGCGGAGGCGGAGGCGGCGAGTTGTAATAGTAGGGAGGGGGTGGAGACGAATTGTAATAGTAGGGAGTGGTAGGAGAATAGTAGTCAGCGAAAACTGCAGTGGAAGAAGCCAACAGGCAAAGCAGAGCGAAACACAACGCCATGATAGGCGTGCTGTCAAGGCAACCCTAAATCGATTGAAGGTTTGAGGTTGTGAATTTAGATGAAACGTTGTCTTGTACTTATAGGTGGTGGTAGAGAGGAGTCGAACTTTTCCACGTGGATGACTGAGTCATGTTCAATTATATAATTTGTGTTTGTGGAATAAATTAGTAATGAGAAGCAGCGTTACGTGATATCTGCTGATAAAGAGGGGAAATGATATATTGTATAACGTTTTGAGATCGTCATGGTTAAGTGAGGAGGGACCACCACGTAGAATTTTAGTTTTCTACGGTAATGAAGTCTCAACATAACAGGGGGCTTAGATTATGTGTTATATTATTTAAATGCGAGTTATTGTAGATGTGTTTAAAAATTTTAAGTTAAATTTTGATTTGTGTTATTTAAATTAGTTTTTTTTTATATAAATTTAGTATCTTTAAAATAAATTTTTAGAACACTTAAATTATATAAAAATTACTTATTATCAAATTTGTAATTTCAAAAAAAAATTGATGGATAAAAAATCACACTAAAAACAACTAGACTCCATTTAATGTGGTAGTGGAGAAGAGTAGAAAAGTGAGTTTGAATTTGTCGAATAAATTCATGAGCAGTGGGGTTACATATGACAGAGGGGAGGCATTATTATAAAATATGTTTAAGAAACGGACTCTGTAAGAAGAGGAAGAGGTCAGGGCTTTCTCTGAGCAACGACAATACTGATGGGGTTTCCTGCAAAACAGATACATGGAAAGAGAAAGATGCGGCGGCAAGGTAGATGAAACATATTAATTAATTAAAAGCTGTGGTATATGATCAAGTCCTGTGCCTGTTGTGCCAAATTGCTAATCCCCACGTCTAGTTGTTGAAAATTTCCGTCTCGTATCATCGCATTCGCATGACCGTGTCAAGGTGCTTAACAGTGTCAAGGTGCTTACAGTTTGGATAGGGAATTTGTCTTTTTCTTTTGTAAGTCAGAGGAATGGGTAATATTAGACAGTTTTCACATGCTGAGATACAGGGCCAAACTCTTAGGCTACTACTATAATTTTTTAGAGATTGTTTAGTTTACTAAAATGGTATCTAATAAGACGAGGCTAGAACTCATGTTTTGCTTACCTCACAAACTCCTTAACAATGCATCCGCTGACCACTAGACCATCTCCTGCAAACGAGAAAATTTGTGCTTCAATATATATGTTATGTGATGAAAAAAAATTTGATTTGTTGTGATGAGATAAGATTTTATTCGATATTCAAATAACAATAAACTATACAATTAAGATGGGCGATGCCGATAGAGTAAAGTGGCATAGGTAATTGTTTTAACGACAAATCTCAACTTTTAATTTAAGATTATTATAAATATTCTAAAATATTCAATAAAAGTTAAATCTCTATCATTTCTATTATAATTAAATTAAAATTTTCAAAACTTTAATTCAAAATAGATATACATATGACTATAATAACAAATAATTGTAAAAAAAATAAAAAAATAACAAATTAATTTTACAAATTCACTATATATATATAAACAATTTTACATATTATTTTAAAATTATATAAGGCACAATAAATATATTTTAATCAAATAATAATATTTGTGGAGAAAATTAAATAGATTTAATTGTGGGAAAAATTTCACATGATTGAACCAGAAGTTCTCCGGAATAGGTGACTTCAACAGAAATTTTAATTACAGGTGCAAGCCCCAAAAACCCCTCAATATTAAAAAGGAAATAAATAACAAATTAAAAAAAAAAATTATATATGAAAAATTATTAAAATATTTTATATTTATGTAAAATAAATATAGTTATTTTTCCTTGCTAAATCTTGTTTGATTTTTTCATGTCACTGCGAGCACGCGACAAATTTATAAAAAAAATACTTGAAGTGGTCTGTTTGAGTGGATTATTAATATTTTTAAAATACGGATTACCAAATTATTTTATAAATTTATAATAAAAATACTTTGAAGTGGTCTGTTTGAGTGGATTATAATATTTTTTAAATACGGATTACCAAATTATTTTATAAATTTATAATAAAAATACTTTGAAGTGGTCTGTTTGAGTGGATTATTAATATTTTTAAAATACGGATTACCAAATTATTTTATAAATTTATAATAAAAATACTTTGAAGTGGTCTGTTTGAGTGGATTATTAATATTTTTAAAATATGGATTACCAAATTATTTTATAAATTTATAATAAAAATACTTTGAAGTGGTCTGTTTGAGTGGATTATTAATATTTTTAAAATACGGATTACCAAATTATTTTATTTGATATAATTTTCCAAATAATTTTAGGCCATTTTTGTGATAAAAATGATGTTGAATTGGTTTTAAAGAAATTATCAAACTTTTAAAATGCTGAAGACGTGTTTTTAAGAATTGTTAATATTTGACATACTATTTTAAATTATTTCACATAGCTTTTTGAATTAATTTGGATCATTTTATAATAGAAATCGCTTTGAATTTTTGCAAAAATATTATTAAAATGTTTAGAATATTAATTATATTTTTTTCAAAGAAAATTCATCTATATATTTATTTAAAATAGTTTACAATAATTTATGATATAATTTTAAAAATTTATAATATATTATTATTATTATTATTAAATAAAAGTGTCTTTTAATAAGTATGAATTTCTACTACTTTTTTATTGGATTCTCCAATCTTACCAAGATTGCCAAGAATAATTTTTACATTAAAATATTGACAAAATCTGTTATAATAATAACAATAATATTTTTTAAAGTAAAAGTGGTTCATTCCATTAAAAAGAGAATGAAAACTATGAGGTCTATGATTTTTTTCACTAACATAAGATACTAGTAAATAACAATAGGGTGAGAAAAGTTCATCAACCTACTTTGGGAGAATCTAATTCTTCAACAAAGGCCTGTGATCTTTTTGAGCTAACAAAAACTACTAGTAAACAACAATAGGGTGACCATAGTTCATCAACCTACTTTGGGAGAATCTAATTCTTCAACAACAATGGGCTCTTTGTTACTCCCTTAGTCTTGGATCTAGAGGGAGGCCCAGGTTGAATTCAATCCCTTGCATATATTGATCCTATGTTTTAGCTATGAGTTGTAGCTTGTCTAACATCAACAATATTTCTTCTTAAGCTTTGTTTCTATCTAGGACTCTCCCCAGAAAAATTTTCATGTGCTAATATATATGGTGTACATATACTAATTGAGTCTTCCCCTTGTGTGCATGAAATCAAGAAACCAGTCTGCAAACTCACTTGCAATTCCACATACGATAAGAATTCGCATTCTAGGAGGGAGGTAGGGGAGGAAAAGACTAGAGAATATTGGGTTCCAAACTCAAACCAGGGAAGGTAAATCTAGGAGGGAGGTAGGGGAAGAAAAGACTAGAGAAGTGACCCAAGGAAACATGTGTAAGTGGTTAACTTAGTATGGAGTTGACCCAAAAGCAAGACAAAGGGGGGAAACCCTAGACTAGACTTCACTACCTATTGTATGTTGAGCCTAGGAGGAAGCCATGGAATAGAAAATGGATGAAAGGATTCGAGCAATAGAGGGATGAAAATAAGGAGTTAGACCCTCAACCTTGGACATAATTCCTAAGAGACATATTGTAAAGAGAGAGTGGAGCTTAGCTCCAAACAAAAATAATGAATTAATGCATATTGTAAAGAGAGAGTGGAGCTTAACTCCAAACTGGAGCTTAGAACCTACCTCATGTTTGAAATGCCTAATGCTCTCCACCTTGCAGAATGATGAATTTTCATGGTATACCAACTCACATATTTGCACTTTGGAATGAAAGTTGAAACCTCAAGCATTAAACCTTGATGGCGTTATTTGTATAAAGTTTTGTGTGAGCCTTCAACAACTTACATATATCCTTTAATTAAATAACATTAAGAGAAAATTAACTATATCTTCCTCATTTACACTTGATAAAATAATGACCATACCCTCTCATCCCTCACATCCAATATAATGTTCTTTTTAACAATGATAAACAACATTTTAATTAAAAAAACAATAAATCATAATTTCTAAAATATTAAAAGAATCTTATGACCTAACCTTACATAATTTCGAAAAAAAAAAAAACCCTTATGACATACCATACATCTAAAATTTCCATGTAACATTTCCTATATAACTTCAATGAGGTGATTTACCATTTTAATAAGGTGATTTACCATTTTAATTTAATTTGATCTCTCTAACCTCAATGGGGGGTTTTGGAGGAGAACCTCATATTATCTTTTCTTTCCAAAGGTTTTTTAAAAAAGTAAACAAAGCACCCAAGAAACTCGAAAGTGGAGTTGTCGAGAGATGTACAACGGCCACGGGTGCCGGACACATGGAATATGAATTCGAACACACTTAAAATCAATATATATATAAAATATAAATAAATGTATAAATGATAATTTTTTTATCATTTTATCTGCTTGGGTTTAGAAGGGTATTTTAAAGTTTAGTATAATGTTGATTTTGATTTCATATGCGTTTAATGTGAAGTTGACACATGTCATTTTTAAAATAAAAATAAAATATGTGTAAATTAACAAGCAATGTTGACTATAATAATAATAGTAAAAGATGAATAGACATATTGGGTTAATTTTAATTAAAATTACTATAAAGTGTATGAGAGAGATCTTGTGATGTTTAAAAATAATAAAATGATACTTACATTAAAAAATTTAGAAAATACTAATAACAAAAAAAATGTCAACCATAAATAAAATACTTTAATTTTACATTAAACTTTATATAAAAAGACAAAGTAATTCAAAAGTAAAAAATAATTAATTTGAATTTTAAGTTGAGGGATTTATGTAATTATTTTTAGTGCTTTCTTAAAATGACATGTAAATATAATATTATTGATACTACATGATGTATAAGTCATTTGACATGTAAATACATTTTTTACTGTTATTTATCAATAACATAATAAAGTAATTTAAATTATTTAAAGTAATTTAAATTAATTTTTTGTGAGAGAGATGTAACATTTAAAAAAATATTAATAATAATTCTATATGTTATATAAGACAAGTGAAAATTTAAAATTTGTTGTAGTAAAGACATTTTATATTGTGTTTTTCAAAACTAGCATATATCCATCTTAACTCTAGATTTAGAGATAACATCTCTTGAGGTTCAAACATTTTATGAAGTTTTGCACTCAAAAGGAGGTTTGCATCTTGAGAGATTTGATCTCTCTAGGTGCTTGGTAGATCCAGAGTTAAAATGGATCTATGTACTGGTGATATTACAACCTAGTATTAGATATAAAAATATTTTGTTGGCATTTATGATGCAATTGTTGGTTGCAGTGCTTGATGGTTGGCGTTGATGTCAACCTATGTATTGGAGTTGGCTTGAATGTGGATGAGTGTGACAGATGGTTTTGGAGCAACTTGGTTTGTGACATACTTGCTTATGTGTACATGATTGTGTTGTAGGCAGCTTGAGTGATAGATGTACTCTTTGGTGGATGGGCTACAGATGATTTGATTATGTTGTTGGTTTGTTAGTTGCAAGGTTTGTTGACAGTTATGAGGGTATTGGTACGTGTGTGGAGCCAGTATTACAATGGTATAAGTATCTTTAGTATCGGATTAACCATGGTATCTTCCTATGGTATTGACTTGCGTATTACTATGGTACAAGGGTCCATGGTATTGGCATAACCATGGTATTGACCTGGAGTTTTGATCTATTTTATTAAAAAGGTATTATTGATTTCTACGTGAGAAACTTATGTTATTTAGTGCAATAGATCGATAAGATTATGAATAACATAAATAACATAAGGAAATGAAAACACATTCAAACACATCAACAAAAAAAAAATTTAATAACAGAGTTCACCAGACTTCCGGCCTACGTCTCGAGGTCCTTAGCTTCCAGTGCTGATCGCTTTAATTTTCCTTCAAAATGATTTTACAGGTATGATCTAAAAAATAGAAGCTCAAATGAGAAAATGGACCTCACTATTGTGACGGGTTCAAAATTTCGAGAAAAACGAGTATAAACTTGCCTATATTCCGCCACTGTGACCTCTAGACCCCTTGGAGAAATCCAATACCACCTCTGCCTTTTATAAAAACACCTTCCCTACATAAAACCACCTCGAACTATGCGCTGGTGGTTTTCATTGATTCAGCTCTGTGCTACTTTGAAATGAAATTTCGGATGCTTGGTTTATCAAGCTCCAGTGTTCGGCATCTTGGCTATCACACTTTGTGTGAAGGCATTGTAATATAAGGTTTTGGCAGGTCGGTTGTTCGAAACCTCCACCGACCATCCTGTTGTATATCTGGTGGTTGTGTTAACTATATGCAAGGTGTTTGGCGGTCGCGAGGTTGACCTCGACCGTCCGGCCTTTTTCTGGTGGGCAATCCCATTTGCAATAAATACACAATCTTTCTATTATGTATCAAGTGATATGGTTGCTCATCTGGTGAGTGGACTCTGGAAAGATCGTAGGCATTCCGGGAGGTCAAGGGTTCAATCCTCCCTGATCCCCAAAATTTTGGAAATGAGACCATATTGGGAAAAATTCGGGCTTCCACGTGTCAGCCCCAGATTGGCCCGTTCCAACCAATCAAACTCTGACACGTCACTGATCTACTAACATCACCCTGGACATGTGGTGTATTCCCACGATGACACGTGTCCTGCTGACATCATCCTAACCATTGAATGTTGACTTTGACTTTGACATTTTGTCATTTTTCCCCAATTTGTCATAAAATTTGACTGGCCACAACTTCTTCATACAAACTCGGTTTTATGCGTTGTTCACACCATTGGAATCTTGTTGACGAACACTTAAAAATTGATCCTATTTTCATCTACATTTGAAGACTTTGATTTGGAGGCAAAACTGAATCCATTTGGGATCAAGTTTACTATGGTACATGTCTCCGTGGGATTTGGATAACCATGGTGTTTTCCCAAGGTATTGATTGAACATTGTCGAGGTTATTTTTGACATATATTCTTGTGAGTATTTTGTTTGAGGGAGTGATTCATGGGGTTGTGTTGAAAATTTTCCGAAGAGAGAAAGTTGTTTTTGTGTGCACGGTCTAGTTTGAAATATTCTGAAATGTGTCTCTAGATGATTAACATATCGGGATAGATTGGTGAAGAAGGGATGGGTGCTCCTTATCGATGGTGGTCGTTAGCTTTAGTTGAGGAAGTAACATTCACATAGTCTAATGGATGTTGAGCGAGGTTTGTTGGGGGTTGAGGCATCCAATGGATGGGTGTTCAAAAAGTTGTTATAGTATGAGAAACTGCCTTGCTGCACATAGACAACTATGATTTTGTAATATGATTTGTTTGATTAATAAAATTTGAAGCAGATCAAAAACAACAACGGGTGTTTTTTTCCCTTGAGAGGGTATCCACGACTAAACATTTTAGGAGCTAATATTAGCAGGTTGGCTAATTTTCCATGCTTAAATTACAAAAAAAATATTCACCAATTTTCATTTTTTTCTAAAATGATTCGCCTAAATTTTATGTTACAACGTTATTTTACTTTAAAAACCACCAAAATATTATATCGACTAATATAAAATCATTGGAAATCTAAATATTTTTACAAAAATATCAATTTTTTTTTACCATTTGCATATTAGAGACTAGTAAGATTCACCAAGATTTATAAACTTTAAAATAAACTTAATTTCTGAAAATTTTCCTTGTTTTCCACCAGAAAACTCATGTCTATTTATGCGCATGTTTCTAATTTGTTTATGGTATTTTTACATGTTAAATTTTTATCTATTCATGTGTTAGTTGATGGATTATTTCCTCTTGGTTGTTTTGATAAAAATATTTAAAAATTTAATAAACCCTTGCACTACTAATTCAACCCCCCCCTCAGTAGTGATATTATCTCCAACGATTGGTATGAGAGCAGGTTTCTCTCAATGAAGCTTAAACACTTGAGATAAGATCATGGGCCATGGCGAAGCATACGAGGAAACAATCTCATAAAAGGAAAGTTGCAAATAGGTTAAGAGTGTTGCAAAACCTGATGGCCCTCTCCTTTTGGTAAAAGGTATGGAAAGTAATGTTTTTGATCAATCTAGTGATGATGAATTTGGAGTTATTTAAGAGGATTTTGATGAATGTTTTGAAGTTGTTTCTTCAAGAGGTGAGAAAGGTGGATTTCCAGTGCATAAATCTGAAGATGAAGAACTTAAAAAACTGGTATATCTTGAAGCAAAAAATACAACTCAAACAAGATTAATTGAGAAGCTCTCATTGGGAAACAAATATTTGATGAAAATTCTTCTAATTCTTGAGGAGAGAGAGCATGCATTCAAGGTAGAAATTTTTGATCTTGAAAATTAGTTGGAAAAAGCAAGGAAAACTAAAGTGGAGATTGGAATTTATCTTAAATATTAGATCATCTACTGTAAGAAATTGGAAGCTAAAATAAAAGAGAGAAGATCTAAGAAGGTTACTAGTGAAAAACCCAAAGCAGGAAATTCCAACAAAGATGAAGCCATCCACTATCAAAATCAAGAGGCGGAGAATAGAACAAGAAGAGGTATGTGTTACACATTATTTTTTCACCATGACATTTGATTGTCCATATAGGTTCATCAATACTTATATTGTGCTCCCTTAGAAGTAAAAAACCCTAATATTCCTAAACCAAGTCTTGGAATTGGAGAAAATTTCATTAAAACCCTTAAAATTCTAACTCCACACTTTTCCTAGACCTTTTTTGCTGGTCCGCGGATACTTGTACTATAGCCTATGGCATCTCCCACATGTTTTGCTTATAAAACCTGTGGACCTCCATTAAATGTCAAATAAAGGAAAAAGTAAGTTCTAGAATCACAACTGGTTGAATATTCGCCCAACTGGAAGCTTCTAGTGGCACGATTAGTTTGAGCTTTATCCCTCCACTCATGGAGCTATATCCCTCCACTCATGGAGCTTATCCCTTGGTCTATGGAGCTCAAATTCCTTTATGAGAGGAATCCATCCCCCTCTTCATGGAGCTGAAACTACCTCCATTTCCCTATAAATTGAGCTCATGTTTCAGTCTCAAGGGTAGATGGTAGATATACATGTTAGTTGCTGAAGAAATTCTCAAGAGAGCATACTCTCTACACTAGTTGTTGTTGGCATGAGAATGATCACACACTTATGTCCATCACTTCATGCTGGTTCAAAGAGAGGAAGGCTTTTCAAACTGAAGGAGGAACCATTGTTCAGGACCCCAGGAAAAACTTGTACAACATCAAGGCATCAGGTTGTAAAGTTACTCTTTTCATTCAAGAAATACATATGGATCTCATTTTCTCATTGAGTTGTTCTTGTGCTTATTTGAATAATTCAATACTTAGAGTCCTTGATCACTAAGTTAGATTAGACGTTCTTAATTATTATATGTTGCAGGTGATTAAATTATTTTGTCTGTATTTGATTGCAGGGTCTACTTACTAAAGAATCCTCTTTGGAGCGACTGGATAAAACACTGCACTGAACGTTGGATTTCAAGGTAGGGGCATGTCCTCTTTATTTTTTTATAATAATTCTGAATTGTAAATAATCTAGAGAAAAGGATTTACAAATGGATGTTTGTTTCTAGCTATTAGTAGAATACTAGGGAGATCGCTCTTGTCCGCAAGAGGGATTAATCCGCATAACAAAATGGCGACTCCACTAGGGAATATAACTTAGTTTTCCTTTTTTATTATTCAGTTTGAATTTTAAGAGTTTTTTGATTTTGATTAGTCTGAGATTGGGTTGGGTAGATGACTTCTAAGAATCCCTGAAAAAGAAAAGCTGAATATATATATATATATATATATATATATATATTTCCGTACTTTCCCTCGCCTCTGCGGTTTTTATTTGAAAACAATGAAGTAGCCTCCGCAGTTTTTAGTTCAGAACAGTGTGGTACCGCTTTGTCCTCCATTAGAACCTATGGACCCGTGGAAATTAAAAAAGAAGAAGTTAAAATTCCCTTTTTAGGAGCTAGATTACATGATGCTTTGTGTTTTCCCTAGTCTACCTTAGTTTTCAAAATCTTATGTCTGAGTTTCTTTTCAACAATTTTTGCATTTGTGTGATTTTTCATCTGATTTTCATTTTATGAGTGAGTATTTGCCCTACTTTCTTGATGCTCCATATAAGAAACCTTCATATACTGAAAAAAACAATCAAAAGATAAATTAATGACTGGTCAATGATCGAGTGATCGCTATAGTCCTAATGAAGGCAGGGACTAATAAAGAATTTTTAAAGCCAAAATGGACCAAATTAATGTGTTTATGGTACTCCATTTAGCAAAGGTTCGGTCGATGGTTATGTTGTTCACATGATGTCTGGAGGATTTCAAGCACTATGCATTGCTTAGCTTCATTGCATTCATTCACCACATCATGAGCTCAAAACATTGAATCTCTTGGAAACAATGCACACTTCCTTTAAATGGATATATATTTTGTATAAAAGGTCCAACCTTGATACTTTTTTCTTCATGCATCCTTATTTTATTTTATTTTAAACTCTCTCTAAAAATGCATTGGAATATCTTGGGATTGCCCCATAATGATAAGTTTTTTTTTCTTCAGTAAATTGAATGATCAAGTCCAAGCGACCTCACCAACCTATTAATTTCACGATCATATTAAAATAATTCGTACCTCATTTTCTTGGAGGAGTACCCCCTCAGATAATGTACTTTTTACTTCATGCTCCCCATGAGGTCGTACTAGCATCAATATTTTTTTCCTTTCTTTCTCGAAATCCTTATGTGTTGCTTCTTATTCAGAATTTTTTGGTTTTTTTTAATAGATCCCCTAAGGGCTACAAGCAACCAGCAATATTTGGTTCTATGTCTCAAGTTATCACAAATGTAACATTTTATATGTCCAAGAAATAGCGGAAATGGCTACCTATTACTGATGGGGCTACATTCCCTTGACTGATTGCTTAAGAGTTCTCCACATTTGACTTCTTATTTTGTTGGGAAGGTTTTTTCATTTTTATTCTACAATTTGTACCAATGTGTCCAAATTCCTGGGAGTTAAAAAAAATTAACATTTTTCATATTGCTATGCAGATTAATCCCTCTTGCGGACAAGAGTGATCTCCCTATTATTCTACAGATAGCTAGAAACAAACATTTATTTGTAAATAGTTTTCTCTAGATTATTTGCAATTTAGAATTATTATAAACAAAGAAAGAGGACATGCCCCTGCCTTGAAATCCAATGTTCAGTGCAGTCTTTTATCCAGTTGCTCCAAAGAGGCTTCTTCAGTAAGTAGAACCTGCAATCAAAGATAGACAAAAGAATTAAAATCTCCTGCAACATATAATAATTAAGAAAATCTAATCTAACTCAGTGATCAAGGAGTCTAAGTATTGAATTATTCAAATAAGCACAAGAAAAACTCAATGAGAAAAGGAGATCCAAATGTATTATGTTGAATGAAAAGAGTAACTTTACAACCTAATGCCTTGATGTCGTACAAGTTTCTCCCAGGGTCCTGAAAAATCGTTCCTCCTTCAGTTTGACAAGCCTTCCTGTTAGTATGAATCCTTTGTCGATGTGTACGAAAAAACACCACTTTAGCTACGCATAACTAATAGCCCTAACATCAAAAGTGGCTGCCAATATCTTCAGATCTGCAGTTAGTTGATCAAGACAAGAGCTGCAAAAAACCAGATCTATGCATAGAAAGACATTAAGCAGTAAAAAGAAGGGTTTGCTCCATATATCCAATAGACAAGACAATAACAATTTTTGAAAGAATTTTTTGTATTAAGGGCACCTGGAAGGAAAACAAGAGGATGTTTCCAATTCTCCTCAATGGGATGGGTTCTTGGAAGTTCTCAGCACTTCAGATCTAGAATCTCTCTCTCTAGTTGGTGTAGAAAACCCAGACAAAGATAGAACTCAAAGGGAGCTCACACAACAAATAATGTAGAAAAATGTGACCAAGTGTATAGATCCAGAGTGATCTAATAGGCAACAAAAGGTGAAGAATGGTAGGAAAAACCCTTGTATTTATAACAAAATATTGGGTCATTCTAGATCTTGGTGCATGATTAAAATAATGTTAACTAAACCTAGATCCACCTTTTATGGAATATTTTATTATATTTGTTGGAGGGAAAAAGTATTTGAATTGGGTCAAATCCCTTTATTTGTTAATAATAAATAAATAAATGATCTATTTATCTTTTTAAGGAAGTGGTTGAAGGATAATTAAATAAATAATGATTTATTTAATTATTTGTGGGTGATTTGGTCATATTTAACAAGGAATATTATCTAAATAAGATTTAAATAATTATTCCTAGAAAATAATAAGTAAATAAAGGTTTATCTAATTAATTTCTTTGTTTTTGGGTTAAACATGACTGGGAATAATAATTAAATTATGGTTTAATTAATTATTCCATGAGAAAAATTAAACAAAATAGGTTTGTTTAATATTTCCTTTTGGGGTTTCCTATTTAGACCATAAACAACCTAATAAATGTGGTTTATTAAGTTATTTTACATAGTGAAAGCAATTTTACTTAGGGTAAAATTGGTCTTACATGGTGTACTTGGGTCCATCTAATGATAAGAGGTTAGATGACCAAAAAATGGTGTAACACTTCCTTTCTTTGAATCGGCATGAAGTTGTGGACATAAGTGTGTGATCATTATCATGCAAAAAAAAACTAGTGTAGAGAGTATGCTCTCTTGAGAATTTCTTTAGAAACTAACATGTATATCTACCATCTACCCTTGAGACTGAAACATGAGCTCAATTTATAGCAAAATGGAGGTAGTTTCAGTTCCATGATGAGGGGGATGGATTCCTCTCATGAAGGGATTTGAGCTCCATAGTCCAAGGGATAAGCTCCATGAGTGGAGGGATAGAGCTTCATGAGTGGAGGGATAAATCTCGAATTGATCGTGCCTCTAGACGCTTCCAGTTGGGAGAATATTCAACCAACTGTGCCTCTAGAACTTACTTTTTCCTTTATTTTACCTTTTATGAAGGTCTGCAGGTTTGATTAGCAGAATGTTCGGGAGATGCCACAGGCTATAGAACAAGTATCTGCAAACCCACAGAAAAGGGCTAGGAAAAGTGCAAAGTTAGACTTTTAAAGGTTTTAATGAGCTTTTCTCCAATTCCAAGCTTGGTTTAGGAATATTAGGGTTTTTTACTTCTAAGGGAGAACAAAATACGTAGTGATGAACCTATATGGACAGTCAAATGCCATGGTGACAAAATAACGTGTAATAGATTGCCCCCTAAAGTGCGAAGTCTGAGGCTATTCTGAAGAGTGAAGTGCTTTATCATTTCGAGGATTGGATTGTGGACACACTGGTTGAAACCTGTAAAAACATTCAATGCAAGCATATATATATATATATATATATATATATATATATATATATCATCGCTGAGGTATGCATTCCCATACTCAGATCAAAACTAACTAAATGTTTTGGTACATAAATGATTTTAATTATTACATCAATAGTAGACACAACATGGGCGCAACCATCTGTCATAAGTTTTCTACTGTATCATGAATAATAAAACTCCTCGCAGCCAGGAAGGTGGAAACTAGATCTAGGGTCTTGATTTCCACTTCCCGAACTAGTACGATTCTATCCATGTGATTGATTGTGTCGAAGTCGAACATGGTAGAAACCACTTGATTACCAGTTGTTACACAGTAATTTGTCACCATCCCTGCAATCCCTCATCCCGCACATTGGAGGGAATTTTTCGTGACCTGTGAGCAGTGACATAACCTGAAACCACTTTCATGGCATCCCCCTTGACAAGGAAAATCATTCCTCTAAAGAAAGTTTCCTTTGAAAAACCTTGAAAACTGATATTTTGGCCTTGGCGTGACTAGCCAGTTCAGCCCTTGCGCTAATGGGGAAAATCCACCAAAGAGGGTGTGCCAACTGGCGCTCTTTCCCAGTGTATTGCTCGCGCCAAGCTTAATAAGGATTGTTTTTAAAAAATAAATGGTGGAATTTTGATTCCAACAAACTCCTGAACGAGTCTCTAAAATGAGTTGGGAGGTTTGGCTCCGGATCTCCATGTAGGGGAAGTGGTTTTCCACCTATCATGGAAGCTTCCTTGAGGATAGGGCCAATCCCACAATTGTAGGGATCCGAACTCCCCTTCCACCATCTATATAAGCTTGCCATTTTCCCTTAGCAAGCTAGTAGTCCTAGTAATGACAGTGCTCTGAATAGAAGCAAGAGCTGAATCTGTAGCAAGGAGACTATCGCCAGACGGCCTTTGAGAGCCAAGCCAAAGAGAGAGAGCTTTGTCCCATTCCCGACGAGCTTCATTGAGACGTGCTCCGCTGTCGACCCACCAAAGGAAGATCCAGCGTCAGAGCCTTGGCTTGTATCTTTTTTTCATTATTATTAATGATAAGCGACTTTGATTATGGTTTCATTCATGTATCTTTGTCTTTGATGCAATGAGCTACATCTTCTCTGACTGATGTATAGTTACAAGATTTAGATTTTATGCTATGTATCGCTGTGTTTCTTCGCATGTGTGCAGGTGTTCGAACGTGCTAAGCGGGAGGATCATGATCTTCAAGAGCGAAGGACGGGAAGCGCCATATTTTCTCCAATGACCATTGCAGAGGACCTGAGGTAGGAAACTCATCATGTTTTTTCATTTTTGTAACTAGAGACCTGCATCACTGCATATTTGATTGTTGCTAGACCAGATCTGGGCTAGTAGGGATTGCCTCTGTCCGCAGAGGGGATTTACCTCTCCAACAAACTGGGGACTCCACTGTGGAGAATTTGATTGGAGTTTGTCTTGTCTCTTTCGGTTGTTTTTGGCTTTTGTTTGCTTGATTTTCTCTTATGGTTTGTCTCCTTCTGGTGTAAAACCTTTGTTCAACCCCCACCATACCTGATCTGCTCCCTGTTTGCTCTTTTTTATTTTTGTCTTTAGTAAACTCGATTGGCGCATTTTTTGGCCTGACAGTCGCTCCAACTGGCACTTGTTGCTAGTTAGGCCCCCACGCCAACCCTATTTTGGCACTATATGCAGCCAGACAGTCATGCCAACCTTGTGCAGTGCTAGGGTTTTCTTGTTTCTGAGCCCTTTGAGCTTGATTTTTGGTTTTGGTGTCATTTTTCTGACTGCGTGAGTGCCTTGAAGTCCTGGTTGACTGAGTGTGACCTCTATCCTTTGGTATTTTTCCCTCTACTATCGGTTTTACATTCTAGCCCTAGGGCATATAGGTGCTATTGTGTGGTGAGCCTCCCGTGGGAATTATTGGTTTTCGTTTGTTCAGTCAACTTCGTTTTTGCTTCCTTGCATTCATTTGGTGGTTTTCCATTGTATCATTGCGTAATTTGAGTGATTTGTTTCATTTTCATTGAAGTTTCGCTTTGTCTCATTTCGAGCCTAGATTACACGGTTCGTGTGAGTCTTTTAGGATTCCTCTTTGGTTTGAGGGATTTATTCATCAGTTTGAGGTCTGATTGTGTGTTTTGCGTTGAGTGAACTTGCTTGTTTCAACTCTTTCACTATCATTTCTCAAATTGGTTTTTTCATTAGTTTTTCATTTCGTTTGGTGCATCTTGCTCTAAAACATTGAAAAATACAAAAGCAAATCTCTTTGATTTTCGTTAGTTAGTGTAAATTGAAAACTTTTCTGGGTTATTAGTGTTATATAACTCTAAGGGAAAATATTTTAGTTTCATTAGCGTGCATTAGAGACAGTAGTGGTTGTTTTGTGATCATTTTGTTATTATTTGAAAATCTCTCAACCTTCCCATAGTTAACTATTCATCGAACAAAGTGATATATATTGTGGCATGTAGTGTGCATTTAGAGGATTTTTGAGACATAACATTCGATATGGCCTGAAATTGAAACATAATTGAAGATCAACTCTAAAATTTATTCAATTTACCTTAAGGCATCATTGAAACATTAATGAAATATCTAGAGGTCTAGGCTAGTGACGTGTTCCGGTGTCATTAAACCTAGTAGCTGTCATTCGCCTCTTGGCTTTAGACAACACTAGTATGGACTTGTTCTCCCCGTACCGTCACGTATATAAAGGGAGACCCCACTAGGTTGCTATCCTTTATCTGTAGGAAGCCGAGTCTGTCGCCTTATACCCATGATACACTAGACACAGCATTCAGGGAGATTACCTGCACGTACGTCAAGTCCTTGGTTGATTCCTCTTTCATTTTTAAAACCAAGGTGTATATTGCAGTTCACGAATATCTGGTATGCCCTTTGCCTAGATTTCCAGAGTAGTCATTTTGATCTTTTCTGACTCATTAAATTTGAAAGGAATATAAAGCGCTTGTCCTTTCATGCTTGTTTCCAAATTGAAAGAGATAGAGTCACCTTTTACTCGTTTCTCGACTCTTAAAACATGAAACGGTGAAATTTTCAAGTTTCAATGTGGTAAAATTAATCACCTGCGATCACACGCCCTTTTAGAGTTTGCTTGTTGGTCGTTTGATTGTTTTCCTTCGTTTTTGCCCGTGTGCTTTTGTTTTGATCTCTTCCTCTTTTCATTACTGTCAAAGTGGTAGAACCTTCAGTTTCGTCTACTGGTAGTCCTTACACAAACGATTCATCAGAGGTCTCTTAGTCCTCTGCTGAACCTCAACAGCCTATTGTATCTGAGTTTCCCGACGTGGGATCGGTTCTATCCGAGCTTTCCTTTGGTCGACCAATTGATTCAATTGGCCCTTATCCAATAGTTGGTTTGGATTTGGAGTAGGGGAACACTTCCCTCCTCTTACATCGGGATCGCCTTTTTTAGCTGCTGTTATACCTCCTAGTCCTTGTTGTCTCTCAGAAGATCTAGCAGCAGGGTCAAATATGGACTCACCCAGCCCTTCTCCTAGTGAGGAAATCCATACATCTGGTGAATATTACCAGCTTTTCCCGGAAAACAACCTCGAGCTGTCTGTCATGTATTTTCCTGGTCCTTTTCTTCCAGTGGGATATAGGTCCTTAAGCCAGATTGTGGCCGTTGTGGCCTCCATGGGGGTATCGACTCCATCCATGAGGCTAGTTATTCCTTCGTTAGGGATGTCTCCAAGGACACCCCTCATGTCATCTCGTCAGGTCACATCGGTACCTGTTAGGCCTACTGCCTGTATAGCTGCGTCTACGCCCACTGTTACTACTTAGTCTACTAGGACCTTGTCACTTCCCGAAGAAGTTTACATAGCATCTGCTATTCCGAAGAATATCTCTCCTGAGGAGTATCGTTTGTCTTTACAACAGTTGAACTCCAAGTTTGGTCAGTCCTACCAAGATCCCAACCGTCCTTATTTTTCCCATTATGGACAGAATGGTACCCCCATCTATGTTTTTCCATATCAGTATGATGAGCAGGGTAACCCTCTTCGTTTTCCTGCTCTAGAGGCTTATCAGTATGTTAATGGTTTTCTGTCTGCCCATGCTGGGCAATATTTGAATCCTCAAGGACAACCCTTCCTGGGTCAACCTTCGGGCTAGCCTGGTTATCTATATGACCCGCAAGGAAAACCTTTACAGGGCCAACCTTCGGGCCAGTAGGGGCTGTTGTACGGTCCGCAAGGGCAGTCCTACAACCCTCAAGGTCAACCTCTACAGCCTCACCCTGTGGTCCAACTAGGTGACCTCAAGGACCCACAGGCCAACCGAGGTATCAACCTGGACTGTTGTACGGTCCTGGGGGGGAAATCCACCCTTCTCAACCTATGGTGCAACCTCAACAACCTCAGTTTCCCATCAGTCCAAATGTTGCACAGTCGGGACCATCTTATGGTCCTGTCACAGGTCAACCTGGTTATCAGACACAACCTGGCCCTATCCCACCACCAAGCCAACTAGCTCAGCTAGGGCAACCTAGTGTCCTTCATCATCTAGGTCAACCTGTTCAACCATGGCAACCTGTTCACCCGGGTCAACCTATTCAACCAGGGCAACCCGCCCAGCCAGGTCAACCTGTTCAACTAGGCCAGCCTGCACATCCAATTAACCCTGCTCAATAACCAATTTATTCTATGCCGCAGCCGAATCCACCTGTGCACCCAACTTATCAGGCTCAGTAGGGGCCCACTTACCAACAACCCGCTCAACCCTAAGGCAGTTATTACCTCTAAGGTCAGTCTCGACCGGTTTACAACCTGCCCCAAGGTTCTAGTTATTACCTTCAACAACTAGGCTATACCTATACTCAGCACTCAAATCCATACACTGCTCAAGTGGGGCCTACATATAATCAGGGTTAGTACCCTGGTTATCAACCCCCTTACACTAGTTATCAGCAACCATATCAACCTAATTACGCGGCTTATACCCCCTACGGTCAAAATCCTTTGGGACAGAACCAATGGGGGCAAATTTATTCTCAACCAAGGTGGAGTACAGGTACGGGTCCTTATTGGGGACCTGGCATGCCGTTCAATCCTCATTTGCCTTTCCTTGCCATGTTGGAATTGCCGGATGTATCTAAATTGACCAATGATCTGATTCTTCACAATCCATATTAGCCTCCAGTTCCGACCAAGGTGCCTGGTGACTGTCTTAAATTTGAGGGTAAAGCTGGGGAAGACCCTCAAGCACATGTCATGACCTACCATCTATGGTGTTCGTCGAACTCTTGGGTGGATGACTCGATTCGTCTGCGTCTTTTTCAGTGCACACTTACCGGTGCTGCTGCTAAGTGGTACATAGAGTTACCCCACGATATCTTTCAAGACTTTAATACTCTAGCTATGGCTTTTCTAACACATTTCCAGTTACCGGTTTGTTATGAAGCTGGGACGCATCTCCTGACTTCTTTGAAGCAAGATAAAGCCACCCACATTTCAGATCATATTCATGAGTGGCGACGTTGTCATCAACTGATCAAGTTTGATATTCCTAATTAGCTTCTAACGCATTGGTTCACTACCTCCTTCATTAGCAAGATCACTCAAGATATTTCTATGGGGGCATGTGTGACCGAAGAACAAGCCATCGCTCATGTCCAGTACCTTGATTTGGTGTACTCTCAATTTGGCACGCTATATGATATCTTGACTAATGCCCCGCGGCCAGGGACCTCTAAAGCACCAGCTACCCCTTCAGTGGATGGCGTTATTGGTTCTGTTTCATAGACTCCTCGGAAGTCCTCTAACAGGAAGCAGAAGTCTAATTATTCCAATAATTCTGCTCTTCCTGCCCCTTCGGATTCTGGTAAGACCGCGGAGGTCAATGCCGTTCAGGCCAATCCTGTGGAAAATACCTCAAAAGGAAAGAAGAAGGGTAAAGGAAAATCCAAACTCGATGCCTCGAAACTGGAATCCTCCAAACCTCGTGCTCACGATGGTTCCCAACGGAAACTGAAGTACCCCTGCCTTATCTATGAAGGAGACCATTATACAAAATATTTTCCCCGACGATCTGAAGTTAGTCAACTTCTAAAAGGCTCTAAAGGGACTCTAGTTGTTCTCAAGGAACCCTTCCCATCTCAGCAGACCCAGATGGTCAAACAACCTTCATCGTCTGCACCATTTGGGTCCCAAGTTTTTATGATGAATGGTGCTGCACCTGTCTCAATTGCTACTCGTTTTAAGGATTATGCTGGATCATGCCAGGTAGCTGGGAAGGAATTCATTGATGGCCCCCCTCCCCCACTTGTCTCTGGTCCTTTAGAAATGGAGAAGCCCAGCGCTGAATTCGTTGTAAGGCCACCTTCCAAAGGTGTTCTGAGAAAATATTCCTATAATCCAAATGCCCATGCTACTCAACACTACAGCATTGTTGAGGATCTGGCACAGGCACCTTCCGCAATGTCTGCATTGGAAGTGCTTCAAATTTTCCCATTGCAACGAAAATCTCTGCTGTCCACAATCGGTGGAATCAACCCTGCCGATTCTAGTCTTCTCACCTTCGACCTAGAAAATTTTATCCCCCGACTTCCACATCAAATTGCTCTTGTTATCCAAGTCGGTATCAACAGCCTCAAAATCCATAGAGCCATTGTGGTTGAAGGTGCTTTAACCTATGTTATGTCATCTGCCTGCTGGAAGGCCATTGGCTCTCCATCTCTTACTTCATCTCCCAATGCCCTAGAGGCATTTGATGGTAGGGAATCAAAACCCTTGGGTTTTCTCGAGAGTTTACTGATCACGTTACAGGGTAAGACAGTCAACGTATAAGTAGAAGTGGTTGATGCCAAGCTCAACTACAATCTTCTTCTTGGTCGCAGCTGGACTCACGCCATGATATGTGTTCCATCCACCCTCTTCCGGCTTCTGAAGTTTCCTCATGAGGGCAAGATCGTCACTGTCGATCAGTTGTCTTTCTTCACCTCATCCTCTGAGAACAACGTACCTTACGTGGATCAAATTCCCAATCCCCCTGACAGTGTAGGACCCGATCTTTTCAAGGACCCCATCCTCATGGGTATTTTTCCTATGCCACCACCACACACCATTCAAGTTAACATGATCTCTAGGTTAGATGACCCTTGGATCATCCCTTCGCCTGAAAAGGTGACCTCATTTGGAGAGTCGATGCCTTTGACTCTAGTTGAGATCAATTACTGTGAGATCGTTGCTACATCCAATCCTCCTCCCCCTAAACATGCTCCTTTGAGCATGGCTTTAAATGTATATTCTCAATCCCCTTGGCTCGGCAATGTAGATTTGCCTGATCCTTTAAGAGAAGTCTTCCCTTCTGATGAAGCCATCGTTGAAACGATGTCTCTTGAAGATCTGCCATGGAGCGATGGACATCATCGTTCCTCGTTCATGCTCGGCCTGGGGGCAATGTCTGATTGTCTAGAGAGCGACTAGATTCACACCTTTCTAGTTGGTGTATGGTCTGGAAGCAACTCTCCCGGTTGAATGTGAGATTCATTCTCTGAATTTGGCTGTGGAATTACTACCCAACACTTCCCCGGAGGAAGAGCATCTCCTGTATTTGGAATGACTGGATGAAACCCGCCACTTGGTTGCTTTGATTATCGAAGCACAAAAAAAGTGGGTTAAGGCTCATTTTGATCAATCGATTTCTCCATGTTCTTTCATTGAAGGGGACCTCGTCCTCTTATATGACCAAGCACATGATAAACTTGGAGCGGGAAAATTCCAGCCCATGTGGCATGTGCCCTATATCATCAAATGAGTATTAAAAAATGGGGCCTATGAGCTAATTGACTACGAAGGTATTCCTCTGGCGCAGCCTAGGAATGGGCTGTACCTCAAGAAGTACTACACTTGAATTATTCTTATGTGGTGTGTGTACATAAGTGAGTGATTTCATTTTTTGTGCATGTGTGGTGTAGTGTGCTTTGTAAGCGTCTTTCTGCTGATTGGGTCTTCCTGATTATGCAGATTTCTATTACTCCTTTTGTCGGTTTCGTAGATGGTGCCTCCCACAGTACCAGAAATCTATCCTCGACAGCCTGGGTAATCTACAATCCTGCTGGTAATTTAGTCAATTTACAAGGTGTTTGTCTAGGGCCTACCACAAATAATGTTAGTGCCATTTTGGAATTATTGAACGAGGCTATTAACCTCGGTATTCGTGCATTACTTGTATATCTGGACTCACATCTTGTAGTGTTAAAATTCAATGGTCATTATTCAGTTAGGAACCCATCCATTTTACAACTGTATCTACGTATTCATTTACTGGAAAGAATTTTTGACTACATTACATATCAACATATACCCAGACACATGAATGCGTTAACAGATGCAGTAGCTAACATGGTTTTAGATAGACATTTACGCAACTTGTAAAAACATCATCATCTGTAAAAATATCCATCCAGAAATATATATATATATATATATATATATCGAAATGTTTTCAGTTTGTGTGCATCACATAAAATTCAAAAAATATACATGTCCGTTTTAATAATAGCCGGAGACAACATGTCTCTCAAAAATGTGCAAATGAAAAGCCCTAGATGACTAATCAGCGTGGTGCTCATGGTAGCATGTAACTTCCCGCACCAATCGCCTCAGTAAACGATGAAGGCGACTAGGCACCCCCACGGTGTGCCTCTGATAAGCCAATGGGACGTCTGCTAGATGAGCGTAATCTGGGATCCCACGTGCGATTCCCTCCAAGTTCTGAACTAGCTCACTCCCCTCGTCACCCTCGCCTTGAGGGTCATAGGTGAGCGGGGTCCTCCGTGCGATCGGTGACATCCCGACGGGCCTCTCTGGGCCAACATCTGCATACACATAGGGTTTTTTGTTAGAACATGCATGTATATCCAAAAAAATCATAAAATACACAAAAATAAAAAAGAGTCTTACCTAGCTCCCCATCCCAGTCTTCTCCCTCCGGGAGTGGAAGATCTGGGTCTCCTGTGAAGTTAGTACCAGCATAAGGCCAGTCTTCTATGATGATCAACTATCGCTGAAGCCATAAAAATAACTCGGGCCTCCATGAAATTTGTAGCCCCCTCCTAATCTGGGCATGAGTGCTACCCATCAAGCCATCCGTGGCTCTCTCAATGGTGGATCGACGACTATCGCCCCCTGGCCCTGAAATATTGGTAACCATTCAAGGATGAACAATACCAAGATAGATCCATACCCAAACTACTTCAGTTTGGTCTTCTTACACTTCGTCAACTGCCATTTGATGTTCATTGTTACGGCAGTGGCCCAATCAAATAGTGTTGGGTTCATGCATTCTGATGCTAGGAGGAGCTGTGTTTTCGTGGCCTCATGTGGCGCCTGCGACCCCACAGCCCGTGTAATGGTATGAAGCACCACCCTGAGTGCTAGATCGGGAACCGTGTGGATATCAACCTTCCCATTGCCTGATCCTGTTTGTGCCCCTGGGCACACTTTTTCCATTACCATTGACATTTTTTTCACCGGAAGGCCTAGTACCGGTCATGATCGGGACTGGACCTCTCCGAGACAATCCAGTTATGAAGTAAACATCGGATACTTCAAGTTCCAATACTTGGTATCAAAGCCTGAACTTCTTTTCATTTTTGTCCCAAATACTGATCAAATATTGCAATAATTCAGGTTGTGCCCTCAGACATGGTGTTAAGAAGAATTTTTTTAAGCTACAGTCATGGAGAGAATTCATGCATGCCTCGTTCCGCATGGCCATTTCATCTTCTTCACTTTGTTCCCTTTCTTTCCATTCAATCACCATTTTGGTTGTGTACCTACACCAAAATGGTCATAAACACTTCATTAGATCCCTTGAGCACTTAGAAATTCAGCTGATTGGTTCACATTTTGTTAAATTTGAGCAGAAATTTAGGTTGCGCTATTGGCGTGACCTCTTTGAAAAAAAGAGCCAATTGGTGCGGGTCCGGGCTTGATACCCGCGCCAATTGGCCGAGCCCTAAAATTGCAAATATCCCCTCAGGGATCCAAAATCACAGTGGAATTCTATGAAAAATGGATTAAAACAAAGCTAAGGGAAGTGCCTCTTACCTGGAAAAGAGGAGAACTGAAATGATGTAATGGATCATCCGCAATCGTCACCACAAGTTCGCACAGGAAAAACTCACTGTTGCTCTCCACAAGAGGTAAAAAGTAAAAGTAAATATTTTTTTTACTATTTTTGGCATATTTATAACTTTTCAAGATCAAATTAGGTTTTGAAGCTTATTTTTCCAATATTTTATTATATTTTATCGAAAAATGGGTTTTACGCTCGCTTTCTTGTGCAGCAACAGTTGTTCACGTAACTTGAACGACGATACGAGTTGTATTTTATACTTTTTCGGGCTCAGTAAAAACACGAAAAAGTCACTTCTGGAGTCATCTTTCAGTTCTTTTATGACTCTCTAAACATGAAAAGATTGTCGAGTCGCTTGTCGTTTTGTTCTCATTAAATTGGCTACGAAACGATATCTACCCAGTATACGTTTACCCCTTTTTCGAGTTGGGATAGATTATTTACGAAAAAGGAATACCCTAGCCTATCGTGACTAGGAGGTTTCTCAGACACAGTTTTCTACCTTTTCAGATCTGAGAAACTATCTACGAAAAGGGATTGTTGGAGTTTACTTTTCTGCTATCTTTTCAAACTCTCTAAACATGAAAATACGTCGAGTTATTCCTTTATCAGACTCGTTAAAACCTGATGACATAGGATTCTGTCGTTATGACGATACTCGAGTTCCTCCTTCCTAGGGCTCGTTAAATGTACTAGGTTGGATTTGTCCGAAGGACAAACTTATATCACAAGCATATGCTATCCCGTTCAAGCTTGTTTCCAAAAATAATTGGGGTACTCGCCAGAAATAGTTAGGAAAAATGAAACTAGTATCATCGTCGTGTCGACAGTATGTCTCTCTTGAACATGGCACTCGTCTGCATTCATGTCTAGTTGGGGACATCTCATCTCATATTTTTCTTGCCTCCATGGGTTTGGGTACTCCCTTTTGACCTCTCATCTGCACTTTTCCTCATCTTCATGACCTCAGATCCTTTGATGTCAAATACTACCAAATCCATTGTCGTGCCACTGATATGTTTAAGAGAAGTTGACCTCTACAATTTTCAACCCTCCTCTGTTTCTCATCTGATCCTGATTCACAAACATTATGTTTCTTTGTCTCGTGTCGATGTTGTGGGAAACACTATGGCCCACCTTTGATCAAGGTCACTTCTTGTCGACTCTAGCTCATTATCTAGGAAGCTGATCTAGAGACTCCCTTCTGGTACCTTGGTGCCTGCATGCCTCAAAGGTAGGTACTTCGCATTCGACGCAAGGTTTTCATCATTGTCTTTTGATCAAATGATTCTGCGAGTGTTCAACACCAACTCACTGTTCACATTCCATGGATTGTACCTATAGTACCTTGAGGGCCATTTTCATTATTAGTGGTTCCTCTCGCATCTGTTAATGACTTTCCTCATTGGCCGGTAATCAGACGATGTTCTTGCATGTTCAACTTCAGCTCACTTATTCACATGCTCGGACTTGTACTTTGTTAGGGTCGAGATGGAGTGTAAGACCCTAGATTTTGTCTGATAGGAATCCAGGCTACATATTTTGTGGATTATCATGATTGGTTACATGACTCATTGATTGGATGGATGCGACCATACTTGAGTCTATTTACTGATCCTCACTGGATGGCTGCGTCCATGCCTTGGATCCTGATTATTGTTTACTCTATTATGGATGGCTGCGCCCATACCACATATCATGTATTTGAGATATCAGTTGTACTTGTCTACGCAGGTTTTCCGACGGCAGTGTTTTTAGTTGGGCACATTATCATAAAGCATTTCACTCCTCTCTCTCTCTCGGGCCTCATGCTTTAGGGGGCATCTGTTACACAGTAATTTGTCACCGTCCCTACAATCCCTCGTCCCGCACATTGGAGGGCCTTTTCCATGACCTGTGAGCAGTGACATAACCTGAAACCACTTTCATGGCACCCCCTTGACAAGGAAAATCATTCCTCTGAAGAAAGTTTCCTTTGAAAAACCTTGAAAACTGATCTTTTGGCCTTGGCGCGACCAGCCATTTTAGCCCTCGCACCAATGGGGAAAATCCACGAAAGAGGGCGCGCTAGTTGGTGCTTTGTCCTAGTGTATTGTTTGCGCCAAGATTAATAGGGATTTAAAAAAAAAAAAAATGGCGGAATTTTGATTCCAACAAACTCCTAAACGAGTCTCTAAAATGAGTTGGGAGGTTTGGCTCTGGATCTCCATGTAGGGGAAGTGCTTTTCCACCTATCATGGAAGCTTCCTTGAGGATAGGGCCAATCCCACAATTTTAGGGATCCCAACTCCCCTTCCACCATCTATATAAGCTTGCCATTTTCCCTTAGCAAGCTAGTAGTCCTAGTAATTCTAGTGGTCTAAATAGAAGCAAGAGCTGAATTTGTAGCAAGGGGACTATCGCCAGACAACCTTTGAGAGCCAAGCCAAAGAGAGAGAGAGCTTTGTCCCATTCCCGATGAGCTTCATTGAGACATGCTCACTGTCGACCCGCCGAAGGAAGATCCAGCGTCAGAGCCTTGGGTTGTATCTTTTTTTTGTTATTATTAATGATAAGCGACTTTGATTATGGTTTCATTCATGTATCTTTGTCTTTGATGCAATGAGTTACATCTTCTTTGACTGATGTATAGTTATAAGATTTAGATTTTATGTTGTGTATCGTTGTGTTTCTTCGCATGTGTGCAGGTGTTCGAACGTGCTAAGTGGGAGGATCGTGATCTGCCAGAGCGAAGGACGAGAAGCACCATCTTTTCTCCAACGACCATTGCATAGGACCTGAGGTAGGCAACTCATCATGTTTTGTCATTTTTTTAACTAGAGACCTGCGTCACTGCGTGTCTGATTGTTGCTAGACCCAATCTGGGCTAGTAGGGATCACCTCTGTCCGCAGAGGGGATTTTCCTCTCCAACACCAGTAAATGATGTAAATTGTTAAAAAGTGTGAGAGAAACGACTAATAGTGACAATGGCCTTCAAAGCTCTCAGTACAATCCATGAAGTGTGAATGAATTATTTGCAGTCGAACACTTCACAGAATCATTCGATCGAAGGTCAATGATGCAACAAATCGTTGAAGGTCAGAAATATGCCATTAGGGCATGCAGATCCCAAGGTACTGATAGGATTCTAGATCAAATTTATAGATGATGAGCTGTCGTCGATAGAAAGTGACCCGTCATGGGAAAAACCACAACACGAAACCATTAGATCAAGTTTTGAAGAAATATTTGCAAGGGATTACTCAGGGATGGTCAACGCGAATGGAGACAAATGTTTGCAATGAATGGTTTATTTTAACTATCTGTTGAACACATAACGACACTGCAGATGGTTTGGTAACAATTGACCTAAAGCTAATACCCAGAAACCGGCTGAAGACTTTCAATGTGGTTTGATTAACTGTTAGACAAAGGATTTTCCCAACCCAGGTGCAAGTGTGACAAGAAGTGTCGTGTTCAAGAGTGGTATACTACTTTTAAAACAAGGGTGACAACTTAATTCCTTTTCTCTTTTGTTCCCCACCATTACTGGCAAGTACCTCTTTATTTTTGACAAGTTTGAGGAGGATAAAATTTGCTTATTGTGTAATCTCATCCTTTAGATGAGTCCATATTAGTATTAAAATTGAAACCTAAGAAGGAGTGGTTCAGTCCTATTTTAATGGACAGGTCCTTTACTGTTAAATGTTAACGAGTCCAGTATAGGAGAAACTCGACATTTTTCAGTTTTAGGGAGTCAGAAGAAAAACATAAGTAAACTCTGTGGTTGTACTTTTTCGTAAATTTAGTCTATCAGGTCTGAACAAGGATAAAATAAGGCAGGAGAGAACTCTATTGACCATGATTAGTCAACTTATACCTTTTTCGTAAATATTCAATTTCAGTCTGGAAAAGGGGTAAACTTATACTGAAGGGACGACTGTTCATTTCCTTTAACGAGTTCAAATAGTCAATTACTCGACGATATTTTCATGTTTATAGAGTTTGAAAAGGGATTAAAAGAGAACTCCAGGGTTTCGATTTTTTGTAATTTTCAAGAGCCCGAAAAAGTAATAAAAGTATACTCAACGTCAAAATAATTCTTTCACCAAAATACCTGTATTCTGCACAAAAACTCAAAAGATTAAAAATACCTGTTCCAGAGAAGTAAAAATATTGAAAAATAGTCTTTTAAAGTGAAAAATAAATAAAATAAAATATTTTATTCATTCAAAAACTTTAAAATGGAGTTTAACAAAATAATTTTCACCTTTTATCTTCAGAGTAGTGAATTGAGAGCTTTTAGAAAAAAATTCCCGGAGGTAATGTCGGGAGAACCGATTGTTCATTCCGTCATTCATTAGAACCAAGTAATCCACATCATCTTACTCTTCATTTCTCTTCATTTAATTTCATTTTTAGAGAGGAATTTATGTTCAAAAATGCGCTCTTGAGGGTCCGTAGGTTATATGTGTGCTACCTACGAACCTCGATAATTTTTCAAAAGGAAATTTATTGGGCTACTACAGTTTTTGTGCGGAGCCCGTGTGGACGTCCGCACTATCTCTGCAGAAGAACTGCGGGGGCACCGTGAGAGTTTTAAAATTTAGAAATTCTCTTAAAAATTATTAAAATTTTTCACTCCAATGGTTTCTAACTTTCAAAGGTGTTTATTTGCAGGCTATTTCACCATGCTAGAGTGGAGATAACGTGAGGATGAGGCTATAAAAAATGAAGCCATGAATGATCCCACAACAATGCGTGTGTTAAAAAATTGTGGTTTATATAAGTTCGGGTGATTCAAGGTATGAAAGCATAGGTAGAGTTGATGACATGGTTAGTGAACACATTGGATGTTCAATATCAGTGCTTTATCATTGGTGACCATCGGCTTGAAATCGAGCTCGAGGATATGTATTTTCTCACCGGATTGTCTTGAAGAGGAGAAAACATATCCTTGTTTGGAGCTAGACAGGGTGGCCTACCTGTTTCTAGCTACAAACAACATTTTTGCAGTGATGAGGCAGATCCAAAGGATAATATCATAGACATAAAAAATATCTTGCGATTAGATCTCAAAGTGATTACATTCAAGGTAACCAGGTTGTGTGGAAGTGCGGCTCCACATGTAGCCACTAAATCTAAAATGCAGACCACGGTAGAGTGTTTCAGAGGCACCATATTCAACTGGTGCGAAGGGGTATTGGCCAACATGAAAGGCCAACTAACCAGAGAAAATAATGCGAAGTTGAAAAACTTTGGTTATGGTGCCATTTTGATTTCTTTTTCTTTGGAGAGAATTTTTCTTCTCGCCCCTCAGCTTATTCCAGTAGATCGCGGGGAACATCAGGAACCTCAGATGGTACGTTGGGTTGAATTAATGGCCCGCCATGGTGGCGATGGAAGTTGAGTGGTTCGGTTCACTCCAACGTACTTTATGTGGCTAAAGAATCAAGTCTTTACAATCAAAGACTTCCCCTATGCAGGTATAGATTTCAGAGGTGATCTTGAGATGTTCTTGCCTCCAGCGGCATAGTGGGACGAATCGGGTAAGCGAACTATTTTGATGTTTCTAACCTAATTTTTATTTGTTTTTTATCGTCCAATACTGATAACAATATTTAAATGCATATGTTGGTCCACGATGACCAGCTGCACTCTGCCGCTTTGATAGGTGACAAGCAGAGCCTATAGCACCACCACAGGATCAGGCAGCAAAAACCCTAACTGATATGGAACACAGCCTGGAGATGTTAACCATATATATTCTCGAGACAGGGACAAATGACATTCCTCTCCGGCTTCAAAGACATGTTACATGTGTTCCAGGAAAGCTTAGGAGATTCCTGTGCAAGGTGGCGCGTGCCATAGTCTACTACCATGATCATCATCAAGGATAGTGGATGATCATTTTGGATTGACATATTTTTTTTGTATCAGTATCTATTAGATCATAATATGTTTGAATCTATGATCATAAACGATGTAATATTTTTTTGAAAACCAACCGATCTATGATATTGCTACTTTCTCTAAGTATCTTGTTCAACATGTATTGAATGTTGTTTTGGTTTACAGTTTTCATGTTACAATTGTATATTTAGAACACGATTAGCTAATGCATCAGCCAATGTGTTTAAATTTTTTGAAATGTGTTGATATTCGATGTAATCAAACTATCGTTCCAAGATACGAACCTTCAAAAATAATCTCAATAACACTAGATTTTTAATTGTGTATACTCTGTTTAAATATAATACAATGAGTTCTGAATCTAACATAATGATCAAATGTCAAATACCAAATGAAATGGCTACAGATAATAACTCAATGACTGCACTACATTCTGCAATATTTTTCGTTTTTTGACCAAGGCTTACCCCATGCATAGAAATTAACTCATCAGTGGATGAATAGATAACCCAAGCTACGGAAGAGATATTTCGTGTACTAAGATAGGCACCATAAGCAAAAACAATGTACGTTTGAAGGGATGTCGACATCTGCAATATCAAGAGTAATCAAGATAAGTAGTGATAGTAGTAAAAACAAACTTAATCTAAACACACTTATTTGATCTAAAGCAAAATAACTAATATACAAGTGAGATCTTCACACGAGATTCAAGAATAATATCTCTTAAGGTAAAGAAAATTTCTAGGCTTATCTAAAGAGACCCCATCATAATAAATCAATTCATAGGCCCCTTTGGCAAACACTTGATTGAAAATATAGGGACCATGCCACATCGCTTCTAATTTCCCAGCACCTAGCTTATTGTTAGCTTGATCATATACTAAGACTAGGTCACCTTTTGAAAAAACACTAGGTATAACACTTTGATCGTACTGAGATTTTACACGTTTCTTATGAGCTTTGGTAGCTAATGCAGTGGTGCACCGAGTTTCATCTAATTGTGCTAAGTACAAAAAGCGTTTTTCCTCTTCAGAGGTAGCTGGTAGTAACTCTATGGCTAATTGGAGTGACAATATTTCACATTTAATGGGTAACACAACTTCTAAACCATAAACCAGTTGAAAAGGAGTGAACCCTGTAGCAGTTTTTTCTAAGGTTCGGTATACCCATAGTGCCAAAAAAAGTATGGTATGCCAATTCAATTTGTTGGTTCCGATAATCCATTTAATCATCGTGGTTAAAACTTTATTGACAGATTTAACCTGACCATTAGCCTTCGAGTAATATGGAGTAGAGTTATCATGGCGCATGCCAAGTTGATTGGAATGTTCAGTCATTATTATATTTCGAAAATGATTCCCATGTTCTGTGATAATAGCTTGCGGTACACCGAAACGAGCAATCACATGATTGAATACGAATGTAGCTACAATTTTTCCATCTTCCATGAATGTAGGCATCGCCTCGATCCATTTGGTAAAGTGATCTACAACGAGAATAATATACCCATGCCCCCCGTCCTAGTGAGAGTTACATGTAATGAAATCAATGCCCCATTTCGCAAAAGGACTGACAACAATGATTGGTGAAGAGGAGCTGGAGACGAACACATATTTCGATAAAAAATTTGACAGTTGTGGCATTTTCGGACCGCAATAATACAATATTTGAATAATGATGACCAAAAATAACCAACGCGTAATATCTTTTGGGTTGTGGCAAACCCAGACATATGAACACCACACGCTCCAGAGTGGTAGTCATTCAAAACCTTTTTAGCCTCTTTGTGAGTTATACAACGTTAAAAAATAGAATCTGCACCACGACGATAAAGTGTGTCCCCAACAATATTGTATTGTTGAGATTAATACTGATTCTCCATCTATTTGAATGTGAAAGCTTTGGGTTTGAAGATAATTTATGATATCTCCATACCATGGATCTAACATATTGGTAAGAAACAGAGATTCATTTGCGATGAGATTCTCTACCACGGTTTTCGTCTCAGTATTGGGAAATTCACACATGAGTTCCGCAAACACCAGTGATTTGTTTGATTTAGATTTTTTGAATTCCAAATCAAACTCTTGTAGGATGAAAATCCATTTAGAGTATTTGCCCCCGAGTAATTATTTTGTCAAAATATACATCATTGGGTTGCAATTAGATATCACAGTTGTTTTACGTAACAATACGTAGTGAAGAAATCGTTGGACAAATTTAACTGCTGCCAAGGCCAATTTCTCCACATGCGAATATTTAATTTTGGTCGGATTTAGATTCCAACTTAGATAATAGATCACATCCTCATTGTGAGATTCATCCTCTTGAACTAGAACCATTCCAATGGTGGAATCAGAGGCTGCTAAGTATAAAAAATATTCCTAGTTGTAATTGGGTGGATGCAATAACGGTGCATGGGTTAACGCGTGTTTTAGAGCATCAAAATATCAATTAGAAATCTCATCCCAAATAAAAGGAACATTCTATTTCAACAACCAGGTAAAACCTTTTGTTAATTCAGCATAGCTCGGGATAAATATACGTAGAAAGTTTGCTTTTCCTTGAAAAATTTGGAGTTGACGAAGTGTGGAAGGAGGTGGTAAATTTATGATGGCATCAACCTTCGAGGGGTCGACACGAATGCCAGCTTTTGAAATGACGAATCTTAGTAATCATCCTAATTTCACACAAAAGACACATTTGTGTGGGTTCAAACGAATCTTGTAATGCCTACATCTCATGAAAATAGCTCGTAAGCGAGTAGGATGATCGTCCCTGTGTAATGAGTGAGCAGGTAAATCATCCAGATAAGGTTGTACAATATGTTTGATATCATTAAAAGCATAAGACATGGCCCTTTGAAAATTTTCACCGGCGTTTTTTAATTCGAAAGGTAATTTTAAATAAGAAAATGTTCCCCACGGACATATAAATGTTGTTTTTGGTTGATCAATAGGGAGTATGTTGATTTGATTATATCCGAAAAATCCATCTATAAATGAGAACATTTCATTTCCAACACAATCATCAATAATTTGGTCAATATAGGGAGTAGGATAATTGTCTTTTGGACATGCTTTACTAATATTCCTATAATCGAGACATACTCGTATAGTCCCTTGTTTTTTGGTAACAAGAACTATTTTAGATACCCAATCTGTCAATGGAATTGGATAAATAAATCCTGCTTGCGGTATCTTTTCAACTTCAACTTTAATAGCAACAAATTTTTGCAGATGTATTGGACGTAATCTTTGTCTAATAGGCTTGGCATCTGGGTATGTCTTTATTTCATGAGCGAAAATATTTGGATTGATTCCTGGCATCTCTTCGTAAGACTAGGAAAATATGTCTCAGAATTATTGAAATAGGGATTTATATGTATTAATCTCTTCAATCATACAAGAAGCACCTATATGAATGTTTTTAATAATTCCAGGTTTAACTGATATGTCAATAGGAACAGTTGTAGAATTTTTCCCAAATTAATCTTAGAATCCGAATTTGTAGTCGATATGGGATTCTGTGGTTCTTTTACATAATCAATCATAAAAATAGATGAAAAATTATTTTCGAATCTATCAAGTTTAGGTAAAAACAAAGATATATGATGTAGATCATCCCAGGGTAATTCATCCACAGAAAAAAATTCTCGAATACTTTCATCAGTGTAAAACACTTGTTGAAAAGGATCGGAAAATGATGTCAAGGCTGAGCTTGATAGTGAAGAAGATTATTCGATGATCACATTCATTTGATTAGGATTAGTTGAAAATTTGTCAAAAAATGAATGTAATGCCACATGTACCATCTCAAAAGGACTCAAAGGCATCTCACCATTGAAATATTCCATTTCTGACTTTGAAGGCACTATCCAAGTGTCATAATTGAGTGGTATAGTGCTTGATGAAATCATATTGATGTTGGAAATGGTATGCAGTATGTTGGGTGGAGGCATAGAGAAAGTTCCCATCGAAGCAGAGTCCTTTACTGAACCTACACCAACATCTTCATATGGGATAGTCGATTTTCCAACATGTTGGATACTGTCTGTAGAAGCAGGGTCAGACGAATAATATGACAAATGATCGATTTTCACAATATTTCCTTTTTGAGGAAACAACATTAATCAAAAGACAGATGAAGCAACAATAGTCATGGAATAATACCAACTACAACCCAATAGAAGGTTGTAATCCAGAGGGGCATCAACAACTTCCACATCTAGATTAACAGTTTTGCCTTCTACTTCTATAGGTAGATCCTGGAGTATTTTGAACGGATGAAATCCTCTTCCATCAAAGGCTTTAAGGATTGTCAGAGATTGGTTGAGTGTCAGAGAAACAAGAGTTTTCCAACAATTTAATGAGATTATGCACATGGATTCCCCCTCATCAATTACATTATGAAAAACTCGTATGTTTTTTACTAATACTGGAATCTGAAAATCCATCTGATGAGGGAGTCTCGGTGTAAAGTTTTCTAGATCAAAGACCACGAGGTTAGAATCCTGAGGGTCTATAGCTCCAATAGCTGATAAAAGTAATTTCCTTTGTGCTGGAAATGATTGTAGCACTTCTAAGGCTGACATTGTTGAAGGGGATATCGCCAAGTATTCAACAAATTTGTAGTTATGAGCAGCTCTCGCATGTGGATTGAAAGATGATTTTCAAAGTACAGCTTTAGCAGGTAGTTTAATCACTAGATCAGGATTAGGTTTCTCGAAATGAAGTCGATCAGAAACTGAAGGAGTTAGAGCTAGTGTTGAATTATAATTTTCTATCTCTTTACCAGTTACAGGATTTTTACTTCGATAGTCTTGTGATCGTGTCGCAACCATAACCTAAAACATCATTAAAATATCTGCCGATGAATTTGAAGAAGATCCTATCATTTTTCTATCTTGAGTAGGAAAAGGATCCTTCAAGACAATGGGTGTGGGTGAACCTTTGACGAATTTAGAGACCTTGGATCGATGCAGGCACGCTTTGGTAAAGTGATCCTCGTCACAGATAAGAAAAGGATAACGAGGTTTCTGTTTATCATCAGATGGTTCATTCTTTTCACTTTTCTCTTTGGGAGATGAAGTTTGTTTGTTTTTATTCTTTCCTTTATTCTTATTACCAGTTTTGGATTTAGCTGTAGATGAATCTACAACATGAATGTCGGTAGAAGTTTGAAGGGAAGAATCTCCTTTTGGTGAATCTGGTAAAGTTATGATATGAGAAGTAATTTTGGAGGACTTCTTCTTATGCTTATTAGCGCCAACTAAACCAATTACACCATATGTAGCATGAGGCCCTGAAGAAGTTGCAGTTATTTGACTAGGACATGGTAAGTCAGGAATTTTTTTTGTATAACATACCAGACTGTGTATATACAAGGTCTAAGTACTGAGCTTGAGCAATGACCTGTTCTTCCGTAACAACCCCTCCCTTAGCCAATCTTCAGTGATCTTTGGAAGCAATGATTTAATAAACCATTCTGTCAAAATCTGATCCAGAATAAAAACTTTCGCTAAATGTCTTCTACGTCTCCATTCATGTATGTGATCTGATATGTACATAGACGTAGATTGTTTTAATGAATTCAAGAGTTTTGTGCCATTGTCATATCTGACTAGCAACTGAAAATGTGTTATGAAAGCCGTTGCTAACGCGTTGAAATTGTTGAATGAGCCACGTGGTAATTCAATATACCATTTTACATCTAAACCTATCAGTGTTCTTTGAAACAATTGTAATCGAATGTAATCATCAATCAAAGATTTGGATGCACACCAGAGCTGGTAAGTCATGACATGGTTTGAGGGGTCCTCTCTTGATTTACTATTAGGTCCCTATATTACTAGTATAGTCCCTTATTGTTGTTAGTGTAACCCCCTTATTGTTATTATTGTACCCCTGTAACCCCCATATTGTTATTATTGTGCCCTTAAATTATTATTTTTAGGTCGGCTAGGATTACATTGTGGCCCCATGGACCCCTATATATAGAAAGGAGGTTTTGTAATTTGTATCATCAAAGAATTGTTCATTTATGTAATGTATTGGAGGTTTCCCCATCGAAGTGGCTTATTTATAAGGCATTGATATATCTTTTCTTCTATATTTGGAGCTGGTTTCACAACATTTGGTATCAGAGCTTTGAGATTCTAGGGTTTCGCTGCTCCAAACAGGTCATCGTGGAATTTTCTCTATAAAGTTTTTGCTACGAAGTTTCAGAAGCTGAAATTTTTAAGGTGTGAAGCCAAAATCCCGAGGAACATCGTCACAAAATTTCAGAGCTTTGTTCACAATATTTTCGGAGAGATAATCTGTGTAAGTTAGGTCTTTTTGCAGGCTCCTAAATTTAATCTAAACAGGTCATCGTAATAAAGAAACTTGCTTTCAGGTTCGACCACAATTTTAGGAGTCTTGAAGCTTGAATCTAAGGAAGCTCATCATAAGACGTGAGCTTGGTCTGGCAATATTTTCAGAGATTCAGGAAGATAGCATTTTTCAAAGCTCCGAATTTCATCTCAAAGAGGTGATCATAGGTGGTCTATTTCTCTTCAGAATGATTGGATTGTCATAAAAAAGGGCTTATAATACTTTAACTAGTTTGCTTATCAATTGGGTAGTTTAGCAATAAAAGAAATAGTGACACACGTGAAAATAAATGAGATAAGTTTGATCTACTAAAGGCCTCCACTAGTCAGTTGTGGGGATTGATGAGACCTTATCTGAATAACCAACCAACCAACAGTTTCACCAAGTGGTATTTTCTCCAAAGAGACTCTGGTTGCCACCAAAGTACAAATTTCAGATATTATTAAAGAGTCAATGTTAAAGAGATAATCCAATTTAAATATCGAGCGCCTCAAAAGCAAGAAAATGGTGTATATTTTTTTTTCTTCCGAATTGCATAAGTCTTGTTTGAAGAATCAATTTGAATTGATTACAAGGGCGTATTGTTGAATAGATATTAGTACTGGGTTCTAAAAAATGCCCCGTAAAAATAATTCAACACCCATTAAGCCTTCAGAAGGCTCTACTATGACTCATGAAGATGAAGAATTGCAACATGATCTATCAAAATTACAAGAGCAAGTGCACCAAATTTCGCTCTCGCAAAGAGCAACAAAAATGAAATGGAAGCTGAAGAAAAGGCAACAAGCAAGATGATTGTTGTAAGAAAGTAAATGCATAATATGGATGGTATGAAGTTTGCATGGAAGCTGTATTATTAGACATGCAGGACAACATGAACACATGATATAAGGAAGTTTGATGGAAAGGATCCTGTAACATGGATACTACAGATGGAGAAATATTTCGATCTCCATAATGTGTAAAACACACAAAAGGTACGCATTGCAACTTTACATTTAGAACAAAATACATTTGTATGGTATCGATGGATTTTCTCCCATAAAAAAATTGTCACTTGGTCAATTTTTATGGAGGAAATGATAGCACATTATGAGGATAAAAAGAGCAATACCTTCTTTAGCCAATTGATAAATCTCAAACAAAAGGGTTTAGTAGGGCAGCACATTGAGGACTTCCAAAAATTGAATATAAGGGTAACTGATATTCCAGAGGAATTAGACTGATCTTCAGTAAAATTTAAGATAACATTGGCATTTAAGTCGTGCTTTGGGTCCTAAACAATAGTACAGGCCCAAAGTTGGCAAGAAAAGTTGAATGTAAAATTATTGCGACAAGGAAGCCTACCACTCAATTCTATAAAGAAGGAAGTGTTACTACGCCTAGATTTCCACAACCTACAAGGTTGACACCACAAAAATTGGAAGAAAAAAGAGCAAAAGGGCTTTGCTACAGTTGTGATAGCAAATACACTAAAGGTCATAAGTGTGCTGAGAAGAAATTATTTTACATAGATTGTAAAGAGGAAGAAGAAAATGAACAAGAAGAGGATATACACCAGGAACCAACCCAAGAAGAGGAAGAAATGAGTCTGACCATATCGTGTAATGCATTGGCAGGAATTACCACTCCTCAAACTCTCAAGATAGAAGGACATATCAAGAAGAAAAAGGTAATAGTATTGATTGATTCAGGTAGTACCCATAATTTTATTCATTGTAAGGTAGCCAAGGAATTGAATTGTTTCCTATACCCAACACCAGAATGTCAAGTGATGGTTGTAAATGGAGGAACTATAAACTTCTCTGGAAAATGCCATAATATCAAGCCAACCATGGGGAAATATGTATTGAATAGTCCAATGCTTCTCTAAATTCTATGGAGGTGCCGATGTTAGAATCTGCAACCTCCATGACACAATATTTTGGGGACTATAACTTTTGTTTCCTCAAGAATTTTTCTGAAATTTTTTCTTACTTAAAAGAAGTCAAATTATGTATTAGAAGCTTTAATACATAATGCAATGGACAAACAAGTAAAAAACTTCAACAAATAAACAAATGAGGTAATAAATAATTATGCTCACTAGAAGCTCCAACATCAAAATCATCTATTTCTGCAGATCTCCAACAAGTCTTGGACAATCATTCCAAGGTGTTTGAAACTCCCAAAGGACTCCCACCTATTCGTGATCATGATCATGCTATTCATTTGATTCCAGAAGTGTTCCTCCAAACATCAGGCCTTATATATATCCTTACGTCCAAAAGAGCGAAATTGAACGTATGATTGCAGAAATGTTAGAGGCGGGTATAATTCAACCTAGTCAAAGTTCTTTCTCTGCTCCTGTAGTATTGGTACACAAGAAGGATGGATCATGGCGCATGTGTCCGGATTATAGGGAGCTCAATAAGCTCACCATTAAAGATTAATTTCCCATTCCTGTGATTGATGAATTATTGGATGAATTACATGGAGCAATTTATTTTACCAAGTTGGATCTTCGTTCAGGATATCATCAAATTAGAATGAAGACTGAAGATATTCCAAAAACAGCATTTCGAACCCATGAGGGTCATTATGAATTTTTGGTCATGCCTTTTGGCCTTACCAATGCACCTTCTACATTTCAAGGGTTGATGAATTCCATTTTCAAACCCTTCCTTAGAAAATTTGTGCTAGTATTTTTTGATGATATACTAATCTACAGCAGGTCTTGAAGGATCATGTTGAACATGTTGACAGGGTGCTCAAACTATTGCAGGAGAAACAATTATATGCAAAAACATCCAAATGTTTCTTTGGAGTACAAGAGGTGGAATACTCCATTTATCAGACTTCACGAGAGTGTTAACGATTCAACAAATTAAAAGCCACAAGGAATTGGGAAAGTCCTCACAGAACCATGTTATGCCAGTGAGATTTCCTTAAGGAATAGAAGCATCATATTTGTTAAGAATTATGGGAGAATAACAGCACCTCTAACAACATTATTGAAGAAAGATGCATTTTCATGGACTCCTGAAGCAACTAAGGCCTTTGAACATCTTAAGGAGGCAATGTGCCTAGCACCGGTCTTAGCTACACCAGACTTCACAAAAACCTTTATTGTGGAATGTGATGCCTCAGGAAATGGAATTGGTGCAGTTTTAATGCAGGAAGGAAGACCTATTGCTTTTGAAAGTCGTCCAATCAAAGGAAAGTATTTACAGAAACCTATTTATGAGAAGGAAATGTTAGCAATACTGCATGCACTAAAGAAATGGCGAACTTACCTAATGGGAAGACACTTCAAGGTAAAAACTGATCATGATAGTCTTAAACACTTTTTGGAACAAAGAATATATTTAGAAGAGCAGCAAAAATGGGTCACAAAGATGTTGGGTTATGACTTTGAAATAATATACAAAAAAGGAAAGCTTAATGTTGTTGCAGATGCACTCTCAAGAAAGAATGAAGATGTGGAAGCATTGCTTTGTGCCATTTCTATTATCCAACCAGATTGGATAACCGAAGCAAGAGATGAATGGAAGAAGGACAAAGATGTATGGACACTCATTCAAAAGTTGCAGCAAGATCCTAGTACATCTGATACATTTAGTTGGAAAAATGTTTCCTTATGGTACAAAGATCGCTTATATCTTTGTAAGAATTCCCAACTAAAACAAAAGATTCTTCTGGAATTGCACACTTCTCCTTTAGGAGGACACTCAGGATTTTTTAAAAATTACCACAGGGTGAAGAAAGAATTTTTTTGGGATGGCCTTAAATCTGATATTCGAAAGTTTGTGGCGGAATGTTTGGTTTGCCAGCAGAATAAAGTGGAAACAATTAAGACCCCAGGACTTCTACAACCTTTATCCACTCCAATCTGGCATTAGAGGAGATTTCATGATTTTATCACAAGCACTTAAGTTCTAATAGGAGTCATCAGTGTTGGTAGATTTATTTGGCATGCACACTTAGCATTATTCTATCCATTTAAAGTTAAGTACAATGCTAATACATTTACATAACTAAAAGCATAAAGAAACCTATACATAGACATGTAGATCTCATCATCTCATTTCTACCACTGAAATTTGGGATTAAGTTATTTATATTTTAGTACTCAATTAGCTCATATCTCATATTATCATCCTAAATTTGATGGTCAAACTGAGAGAATGAATAAATTTCTGGAAGGATATCATTGTTGTTTTGTATCTGATAAACAACCACAATGGGTCAAGTGGTTACCTCTCGCTGAATGGTGGTATAACACTTCCTTCCATACTGCAGCAAAAATGACCCCATTTATGGCACTTTATGGATATCATCCACCATCCATCACATCATCTTTAAGAAAAAATTCGAAGGTTCAAGCAGTGGAAGATCACATCGAGCATCAACAAGAAGTTCTCCAACTCTTAAAGGATAACCTGAATTTGGCACAAAATCGAATGAAACAACAGGCAGATCAACATCACAATGAGAGAAGTTTTGATGTAGGAGATTGGGTATTTTTACGGCTACAACCATACAAACAAATGTCCCTCAAGCAAGCTAAGAAGGATAATAAATTATCGCCAAAGTACTATGGTCCTTACAAGGTGTTGCAAAATATTGGTATTATGGCATACAAATTGGAGCTTCCTACTTCTTCATGAGTGCATCCAGTTTTCCATGTTTCATGCTTAAATAAGGCTATAGGTGAAAATCTTCCAATTCAAACAATATTTCCAGAACTTGATGAGGAAGGAAAAATCATATTGGAACCTGAAGCAGTCACAGAAACAAGAACTTGACAGCTACGAAATCGATCAATTTCAGAGTATCTCATCAAGGAAGAACTTACCCATTGAATATTCTACATGGGAGGATGAGAATTTTATACAGAAGCACCCAGAGCTACTCGCTGAGGAACAACAAGAGAGGGGCACAGGTTAGGGTCCCCATATTGTTTTGGGTATAGTCCCTTGTTGTTGTTAGTGTAACCCCATTATTGTTATTATTGTACCCTTGTAACCCCCATATTGTTATTATTGTGCCCTTAAATTATTATTGTTAGGTCGGCTAGGATTACATTGTGGCCCCACTAGGATTACATTGTGGCCCCATGGACTCCTATATATAGAAAGGAGGTTTTGTAATTTTTATCATCAAAGAATTGTTCATTTATGTAATGTATTGGAGGTTTCCCCCTTGAAGTGGCTTAGTTCTAAGGTGTTGATATCTCTTTTCTTCTATTTTTGGAGCTGGTTTCACAACATTTACCTTCAAACTTAGGAATATCACTGGGAAAATTATTCAACATTGGTGACCAATACAGAAGATAATAAATTGGATCATTCGTTAGGCGTGACAAATCAGGTAAATCCAAAGTTTCTATGAATGGAAACCGATGATTAGGGTCTTGCTGAGCAAATTGATAACCTTGTGGAACTATACCAGTACCAGGAGGAGGATATCTAGGATACCTTGGAATAGCCTGTGCATTTGGGGTTTGAATGCCTCCCAGATAACCAGGATTGGTTGGACCATATTGAGGTTGAGCTGGTATCTGATACGTATAACTAGGGTACGGTTGATGCTAGCATACTGGATTTTGTGCTACAGGTCCATATTGATACCGTCCTTAATAAGGTTGATAAACAAACTAAAGTTGTCTTGTTACAATTGTACTTGTACAGGTTGTCCCGCAGGCATCTGAAGAGTAGTCTGAACTGTGGGTCCAGGTTGTTGTGCAGTGACTGGAGGGATTTGTTGTAATACTTGAGGGGCTTTAGAAATAGGGGTTGTGAAAATTCTAGGGATAGGTGTGGTAGGTTGAATAGAAATTGGAGTAGCAGTTTGAGGAAGAGTTTTAGGTGTACTCGGACTAGGTTGTTGAACAATACTAGGTGCATATACTTGTGGTATAGCTTGAAGTGTAGGTTGGACAGGTTACTGGATTTGACTGTAACCAATTGGCTGACCAGGTTGATTATAAGGTACTTGCACGTTAGGTTTCAAATTCTGTTGATTTTGTGTCGGATTCCACACTGTGTTTACTCCAGGATATTGAGCTCCCATTGAAGGTTGTGCTGCATAAGATGGACCATAACAAGGTTGATAATTTGGAACGTATGTTTGATAGTTAGTTGGATAATTCCCACTAAAATATTAACCTCCATGAAACAATTGTTGTTCTGGGTAGAACTATGGCCCTAAAGGAGGTTGTTTTCCTTGGAATGATGGTTTCCCTGGCATAGGGTACTGTCCTTGAAGATGTTTCCAACCTTGAATTGAGTACTGCCCTTGAGGTTGATATTCTCCTTGAGGTATGTACTGGCCTTGAGGTATGTACTGTCCCGGAGGTTTCCCACCAGGCGATAAACTACTACCTTGAGGATGCCCCCCAAGTGGTAAGTTACTACTTTGAGGGTTAGGGTTAGTAATGTTTCCAGACATCATCTAAACTTGTTTCGTGTTTAAATTTTCGATATGTGATTCATTTGGACAAGGTGATGGTATAAGTTTTTCGGGAGAAGGAGCTGCTCCTGAGAAAGTACCAAAAAGCGATTGGTATCCCGTAGGAACAGACGGACCACCATAAAAATATGATTCTGGTGATGTAGAAAACATGGATGACTCACCAGAAATGTTTAATGAAGGTTTGTAATTACCTCTTGGTATGGCATAAAAAGGAATTCGAGGTGACGAATATTTTAGACAAAAATTTTGTAGAAAGTATGTTAATTGAGAATACCAAGAATTTTGTTTGAAAGGGCTATAGTAAACCGATTCACTTGGCCTAAGATCTAAAGATTCCTGATCTGAAGGAAGAACAACTTCTTCTTCTGTGTCAGTAATTTCTTCAATGCTAATGAGGCTAGGAGGAAGGTTCTCAGTGATGCAAAACTTCACTCGAGGCGAATCAGGACGACTAAGGGTTGGAGTGATGAACTCTTAAGCAGAATTAGACGAAGCAGGTTTAGTTTCTAGTTTAGTAATGTTAGGCTCAATAGCTGATAATTCACTAGTTGTGGAAGCAAGTTCAACTAGTTCAGAAATTGTAAGTTTTCTTTGACAACTTTTTGTTGTTTGAGGTTGATCTATTTCGTAATCACGATGCCTAATTATAGATGTTTCTTCGTGTCTAGTTGATCCAGTCCCTGATGGTTGTCCTTTCTCATATTTAAGCTTTTCTAACTAGCTTGGTGTGTACTCAGGGGGTTTCCCCTACATTCTACATGATTTTCTAGGTAATTCAACCATGATTAAAAGTTTTAGCACACAAAATCAAAGAAAATTTCAAGAAAATATCCTAGTTGGTGTTGGAATGAGAATGATCACACACTAGTTGGTGTTGGAATGAGTATGCTCTCAACACTAGTTGGTGTTGGAATGAGAATGATCACACACTTATGTCCATAACTTCATGCTGGTTCAAAGAGAGGGAGGCTTGTCAAAATGAAGGAGGAACATTGTTCAGGACCCTGGGAGAAACTTGTATGACATCAAGGCATTAGGTTGTAAAGTTACTCTTTTCATTCAAGATAATACATATGGATCTCATTTTCTAATTGAGTTTTTCTCAATGTGCTTATTTGAATAATTCAATACTTAGACTCCTTGATCACTAAGTTAGAATTGCTATTCTTAATTATTATATGTTGCAGGTGCTTTTAATTCTTTTTTCTGTCTTTGATTGTAGGTTCTACTTACTAAAGAAGCCTCTTTGGAGTGGTTGCATAAAATATTGCACCGAACGTTGGATTTCAAGGTAGGGGCATGTCCTCTTTCTTTGTTTATAATGATTATGAATTGCAAATAATCTAGAGAAAACGATTTACAAATGGATGTTTGTTTCTAGCTATTCGTACAATACTAGGAAGATCGCTCTTGTCCACAAGATGGATTATCCTGCATAACAATATGAAAAATGTTAATTTTTTTAACTCCCAGGAATTTGGACACATTGGTACAAATTGTAGAATAAAAATGAAAAAATTCTTTCTCACGAAAAATGAGAAATACATATAAAAACGTGATTACAATCACGTTTTTTATGTATTTCTCATTTTTCGTGTAGAAGAGTTCATCGAAAGTATGCAACATGGGTACTCCTTGGATGAGGAATTAAATTCCGCATCCAACGAGTACTCCCGCTCGAAATTTGAGTAAAAATTTTGGGAGATAAGTTTAAAATACGAGTTGAAAAAGTAGTTTTTATTATTTTATTATTTTTTAATATTTTTACTTTTTTACTCCAAAAATGGTGAATCATCCATTATGGATGACATCATCATCTTGAATCCTATTGGTTGTTATAGATTTTATTTTTGTTGTACATTTTTCTTATGAGGCCCATTTTAGACCTCAAAATTCCCCATTGACTTGGCATGTTTGAATTCAAATGATGGCGCAAGAGTTATTACGGTAGGTGAAAAATTTTATATGCCGAGTCATGGCTCATGCCACGATGAAAATTAGAAGGCTAACAACAAAGTGATCGCTTGTAAAATAAAAAAATTCAATGTACGCAAACCAAAAGAAATTGTTTACACGCTATCCTTAACCTCAAATCAAAATTGAAGTTTTATCTTGCTTATTTCTGTGTCAAAGAATATAATTTCCAACACTGCCCCTTAATCACATCTGCTACTAATATGCATTCCCAGACAATTTATGAGATAATTAAAACTTTTCTGCCCTAATGGTGTTGTCAAAATATCTGCAAACTGTTCTTCTGTTCTACAATGCTGTAAAACAACTTCTCCATTGTTCACCAATTCTCTGATATTATGATACTTTTCATCAATGTGTTTTCTTTTTTTATGAAACATTGAATTCTTGGATAATTATATTGCTCAGCTATTATCAAAATAATTTTTTCTACATTTTACCAGTTCATGGTACAAATATCTCAACATTGTTCTCATCCATACTGCTTGACATGTTGTTGTTGTAGCTGCCACATACTCTGGCTTATGTTGCTGATAAAGCCACAATCGGGTTATTTCTTAGAAGCCCGCTTTAGAAATGGCTCCCATCCCATATAAAAAACATATCCGTAGGTGATTTTCTTTGTCATCTATGCTTCTAGCCCAATCGCGTTTCAAAGATATCCAATTAACTCAAAAGTTTCTCGAAGAGGTGTATAAAATGAATACCATACCTATTTCGTTCCTTCCACATACCTTAGAATTCTCTCTTTTTGCCGATCACAATGTGTTTCCTTTGGCCTTTCCATAAATCTAAAAATTAAACTTATATCATGCATAATATCAAAGCCTAGTTGTGCTAAATACATAAGGGTCACCCTCACCTAACCATGTTCCTATAGAAACTTGGATCTACATCCTTGGCCGGGTCGTCTTCCTTGCTTAATTTCAATCACATCACTATAGAGTTATCATTGCCTTGCAATCCTGCATGTTAAATCTTTCCAAAACTTCTCTCACATATTTTTCTTGAGAAATAAAAATTTTATTTTCAGTTTTTTCTATTTCTATTTCTAAGAAGTATCTCAGTAGTCCCATATTCGTCATCTCAAATTCTTCTTTCATGACTGTCTTAAAATTTTCAATGAGGTAAGCATCATTACCTGTAAATATCAATTCATCAACATATAAAACAACAATGAGCATCTTACCATCCTTTTCTTTGATATATAATCTGGGTTCTCATTCACATTTATCAAACCCATTTTCCAGTATATAGGCATCTATTTTACTATACCATGCTCTTGGTGCTTGTTTCAGCCCATATTGAGATTTATTCAACTTGCATACCTTGTGCTCTTGGCCTTCTTTCTCATAGACCAAAGGTTTTTTAACATAAACCTCTTCCATCAATACTCCATTTAGGAATGTTGATTTTACATTCATTTGGTAAACTTTCCACTTATGTTGTGCTGCTATGGACAACATTGCTCTTACTGTTTCCATTCTTACAACTGGTGCAAAAGTTTCTTCATAATATCTTACTTGTTGCTACTTGTAGCCTTTGACAACAAGTTTGGACTTGTGCCTTTCAATATTGCCTTCAACATTGATTTTGGTCTTATAGACCCATTTTACTCCAATCACTTCTTTACCTTTTGGGAGATCAACTAATTCCCATGTATTATTCTTTTCTATTGAATTAATCTCTGCATCCATAACATCTATCCTTTTCTTATCTTTTACTTCTTCTTCAAAATGAATAGGATCTTCTATATGACAATATAATGCAAGCAAATAGTTCATACCTTCATTGGTTGTCTCTCTTTCATAGCTTTCATTCAAGCTTCTAAATCTATTTCTTCTTTCACTTCCTGAACTTGTGCTTGTAGAAGCACTCAAATCTGCTCTTTAAGTTGTGCTTAGAGAAGCACTCTCACAACTTCTCAAGGGCGTTCTCATACCTGCTTGAGGTGTTCCTTGCTATGCTTGTGTTGGTGGAGGTGGTGCTACTAATGAGGTATTTATTCCTTCCATTTCTTCCTCATCATCTTCTTGAGACAAACAAGTTTTTACATTCACTATTTTCTCAATGCTTCCATCCCAAGCTTCTTCTTCAATGAACTATACATCTCTGCTTACAATAAACTTCTTGGTGGATGGGTTATACAATATGTATGCCTTTGATTCTTCACTGTATCCAACAAATATGCACTTCTCCCCCTTACTGTCCAACTTATTCCTCAGCTAATATGGAATATGTGCATAAGCCACACATCCAAATACTCTCATGTGGGTGACAAATTGTTTTATGCCACTCCATGCTTCTTCTAGAACTCTATTAATGACATTCTTTGTTGGGAATCTATTCAAAACATATGCTGCACAATGTACAACTTCATCCCAATATTCATTTGGAAAATGTTTTGCCTTCAACATGCTTCTTACAATATCCATGATGGTTCTGTTTTTCCTTTCAGCAACTCCATTTTTTTGGGGTGTATACCTTCCTGTAAATTGCTTGTGAATCCCATCCTCTGCAAAAATGCAGAAAATATTTGGAGATATATTATCCTCCTCTATCAATCCTCAAAAATTTTATATGCTGCCCTCTTTGATTCTCAATAAGATATTTAAAGTGGCAGAACTTCTCAAACACTTCACTCTTCAACTTTAAGAAATACACCCACGTTTTTCTTGTGTAACCATCAATACAAGTTAATATATAGTGGTTGTCTCCTAAATATTGTGTTTGCATTGGTCCACACAAATCTGAATGGACTATTTCTAAGGGTGCTTTTTCCCTTATGTTCTTTCCTTATGGAAAGCTTTCTTTGTGTTGTTTTCCCAAGGTGCAGCCTTCATATAGGTTGTCTGGTTTCTCAATCAATGGTAATCCATTTACCATACCTTTTGTGTAACAAATTTAGGCCTCCAAAGTTGAGATGTCCAAATCTCAAATGCCATAGCTAGTTTTCATCTTTTGCTTCTTTTTGGAATGTATCTTGTGTCATAGTTGCCATTGAAACTTCTTTCTTCAGATCTGCTCTCACCTTGAGAGGAAACATTATGTTTCTTGTCATCTTCACTTGTGAAATCCTTTGATTGCTTGGTGGTATGTCTACGATGGTACATACATCATCTTCAAAGAATAAAATGTAGCCTTTTTTAATGAGCTTTCCAATGCTCAAAATGTTACACTTCATACTAGGTACATAGTATACATGAGATATGGATTTCCTTTATCTTTTTCTTGTCCAAACACTTACTATGCCTTTCCCCATGACAGAGACTTTGATGTCTGTTCCCAATGTTACTTGAGACTTCACATTTTCATCCAACATGGAAAACATAGAAATGTTTCCAGTCATATGGTTGCTACATCCTGAATCTATAAACCTTATATCTTTTTTCTTCTCTTCAGCCATATTACATGCTAAAAACATTTTTTCTTGACTTTGAGTTTCCTTAGAAAAGTTAGCACTAGGTATATTACCCATGTCACTTTGTTTCTTTCTACATTCATTAGCATAGTGCCCATACTTCTTACAATAATGACATTGGACTTGGGATTTATCATACCTTTGTCCATGTGTTTGATTTTGTGCACCTTGTTGGCTACTGCCTTGACTTTGATTCTGACTTTGGTTGCTACCCCTTTCAGTTGTACTTGTAGGCCCGTTTCTTCCTCCTCTATTTGGGCTTTTTCCTTTACCTCTTCCTCGGTAGTTTGATCTTCCTTGACCTCTTCCTCTTCCAAAGGACATTTGGGTCTTGAAGGAATTCTCCAAAGGTGAGTTTGGTTGCCTGCTTAACCTTTATTCATGATTCATCAAAGATGCATAAATCTCATCAATCGTAAACTGAGAGATCCTTTGTCCATTAGGGAAATTTTGAGGTTCAAATGGGCCTCCTATGAAATTATAAATAATACCTAAAATAATAATAATATTTGATTACATCATCAAATTTTAGAGGGAAAGGAAAAAAACTACTTATCAACTCATATTTTCACCATTTAAATGATTTTTATCAGTTTTCTGAGTGGAGTATTTTTTTGATGTAAAATTTGTTCACCAATCCAAGGAGTACCCATGTTGTTACTTTCAATGAGTCTCATGAAAAATGAATAATGAAAAAAACTGGATTGTAATCACATTTTTTATTTATTTTCTCATTTTTCATGTAGGAGAGTCCATCGAAAGTATGCAACATGAGTACTCCTTGGATGAGAAATTAAATTTTGCATCCAATGAGTACTCCCGCTAGAAATTGGAGTGAAAACTTTGGGAGATAAGTTGAAAATACGTGTTGAAAAAACAGTTTTATTATTTTATTATTTGCTAATATTTTTACCCTTTTACTTAAAAAATGGTGAATCGTCCCCCATGGTTGACATCATAATCTTGAATCCTATTGGTACTTATAAAGTTTATTTTTTTGTACATTTTTCTTAGAAGGCCCATTTTAGACATAAAAATTCCCCTAATGCTCTTCAATAGTAGTGACTATCACATTGAATCTTAATGGTAAAATTCTCAATATTTTCTCTAATATTTTTCTGTCTTCAACTGTCTCTCCATGAGATCTCATTTGGGTAACCAACCCAATCAAGTTTGTGAAGAATGAGTCTAAGTTATCAGACTCTTTGATGCAAATAACTTCAAACTCTCTTCTCATTACTTGAAGCTTTGTTGTCTTTACTTTCTCCATACCTTGATAGGTTATCTAGAGGGTATCCCATGCCTCCTTGGACTTCTTTGCTTCTGCAATTCTTGGAAATATACTTTCATGTATAGCTTGATAGAGATAGAAGAGGGATTTTGAGTCCTTCTTCTTTTTTCTCTTCAGCAAATCCTTTTATACCTATGTTAAGGCATTATACTCATTTGCATCAGCTAGTTCTTCAATTCCATCTTCAACCAGTTCCCATAAGTCTTGAGGTACAAACAGGGCTCTCATTGTGATTGCCCAATATTCATAGTTCTTCCCATTGAATTGTGGGAGCTGAGTATTTCCCATACTCATGCTTGTGCTAGTTCTTGCCATTTATTACTATGCAAAACTATAAATCTTGACTGTGTATCTTAAATAAAACTTTCTCACTAATGGAGAGGTAAAATATGATTCTTAAACAAGCAGTAAATCTTACTTGTGAAAATACCTGACTTGCTGAAAACCTTCACTCTACTGGAGAAATGCTTCAACAGTCTTATTCTCCTTCAGCTTCTTCAGCAACTGTTGAGAGCCTGGACTAGCTCTAATACCATGTTGGATTTTCTAACAAATCCTTAACATAAGAGGAAATCAAAATTTCCCTCTTTAACACAGAGAAATTCTCTATTACATGTGCACATAAACAGAGAAAAACAAAAATTACAGGGATACACCATGGAGAGCAAAAAAAAACTATCTTTCATTCATTTTATTTCATCTATTACAAACTTCTATCTTCAAAATTGCTATCCTCAATTTCTGCTGATGTTTCTCCACTGTAGTCTATTTTGCTCACTGCTTATTACTCTGCACATAGCTCTCACATGCTACATACACTCTACACGTTGTCTTATTTGTATTGTAAACATATATATTTTTACAATACATATTAAAAATATTAAACTAAGTTAAAAACTATGAAAAAATAAAAATTATATCACGGTCATTATAAACCAAAAAAATTACAAAATACATTGCGATAGGTTTATCGCATGGATCAGCATGCCGGATGACATCAACACCAGATGGTGCGATAAAATAATGTGAAAGCCTTTGCGATGGTTTATCGCATCAAAAAATGTGCTCGCTGACTAGGCATTCAAACATTGTGACAATGTGCTATTGGCTGAGGTAGGTTGAGCTAGAAGGTGGTGGGGTAGCGGTTATCGCATGGTTGCGAAAGAGGGACAACGTAGTCGAGAGGGTGTGCGATAAGCCTTTGATTAGTCGTGGTGGTGTGACGTGGATTGGCGGGGTCCACAAAAAGGTTGAATTGGCGTGTTTGAATTCAAACGATGGCACGGGAGTTACTGTGGTAGGTGCAAAAGTTTATGGTGCGGGGTTTCGTGGTTCAGACCATGATTTAGAAAATCAAGAGGGCTATGGCTGTGCCACTGTTTGCAGGGGTTTTAAACAAAAATTCAATGCACAGGTTGAGTGAAAAACCAAAAAAATTGTTGCTGCTACTGTCCTTTAACCTTCAAATAAAAATTGAAGTTTTTGTCCCGCTCTTTCAGGTTGCAGTTGGGAGTAATTTCCAACAAACCCAACTTGAATCACCAACATAAACTCCACCCAAAAATTCATTAGTTTCGAATATAATGAATTCCTCTCAGAGTTTATGTACCCCAAAGCTAAAGGTTCTGCTTCTTTGTAAAGGTATTCCCAATTCCCTTTAAAATCTAATGCTACACCTTGTTAACACTGGAAAATCGTACAGCAGAAGACGACATCAATTAATGTTGAGCCTAGGGATTTACAGGACATGAATACATTATGGAATCAAGAAGTATTTAAAATCTCTAAGGTTTTGAGAAAATCAGATTTGAACTAGTCATAAATTCTCAAATGCACACTTTTTACTTCGAGAAGAGCGCCTTCTGTGCGCCCTTTTGCCCGATAAGCGTGCATTCCTAGAAATGGAAAAAAGTCACTTTTTAGGACCACAACAAGAAAAGGACAGTTACTACTTATGTGAGCACACAAAAGAATATTTGAGTACACAATGGAATCACACCTCTCCCTTGGGTCACCATCCATCATGTACCAAGGGAGGGAAGGAGGATTTGAAGCTCACTTATATAAACCCACCAAGAGATGAACAAAGGGTGATCACAAGGTTATGCTGGCGAAAGTTTCCCAAGAAAAACCAGCATTGTGTGTGAGCCAGAGCTAGAGATAAAGAGGACTCGATAGTTGGCCACCCAACATCTTAGTCCACGACAGCATAGAGAGAGAGTTAGACTGCATAAGAGGCAGAACTTGGAAGACAAACATCCTTGCATCGGGACTTAGAGCCATTGCCTAGGGGCCCTTTGGCAAGTGGGTAAGATTTCCTTTTATTCTGAACATTTAATAAGAAGAGGCCATCGAGCCATCATTTGCATTATTACTATTTGGAACTCTCTATATAGCTTCTTTTGTGTTTTTAGTTTTAGTTTTTTTAACTGGAGCATACTTCAGCATATTATTTCATTTAAGTTTTATGCTTTTGAGCTCCCCCCACATTCTGCCTGTTACCAATATTTTAGAGAGTAGACCACACTCTCTAAGCTCATGTGATTTCATACACCCGTGTGTTGAATCCACCACAACAGGATTGGCGACTCCACTGACGTGTTTCAAGTTTATGTGGTTGTGCCATCTTTTGCAGGAGACCCGTTGTCTATGCTGGAGTGGAGCTGACAGTCCTTTGACCCATCTTGTAGTCCCTAGACTCACTGAGGTGACAGACTGAAGAAGGAATCTCCTAATATTTTACTTACAGGACTTTTGAGCACAGTTTTTTCACACAGAGGCGCATTGTGTGCGTTCAGGAGTGACCTGCGCACAGGAAGGCACACCTGTCAAGGGATTTTGCGCGCAAATTGCAGAGAGATTTTTTTTATCCCTATTGTATACACTATTTCTACTTGTAAGTGTGTTGGGCAGCCCCTAATTCATCTACCAACACCTGTGTTGATACCCCACAGCTTTTGAGAACTCATTTTTTGCTTCTTTTCGTAGGCATTTAGTTAGTTTTCATTTAAGTTGGTTTTTGCAAAAAGTGTTCACATAGTTTAAGTAGGGGGAAAATTAACCATTTCTTTCCAAACAATTTATGTTTTTTGCACATTCTGGTATGCACACTTAGCTTAACTAGTCCAAGTACGTGGCTCATGACCACACATGCATAAGCTAGTGTAGAAATTGTTTAGTTTAAATTCAACTTTTTCATTTAGGAAATTGCGGGACTAGGATTGAATTTCCAATTAGAGCAAGTAATATCTGCTATATTTTCACCATTTGGTGACCCTAGACAAGCACATGAATGCTCTACATTTGTGATTTTCCATCTCCCTTTAGTCACTCACATAGACTAACTAGGAGGATTTGGAAGCGGCCCATTATCCGTAAATGCTTTCTATTTGAGCAAGGAACAACGTCACATAGTTTAACTAGGGGACTTTTGTAAAGGATCACCGATATCCATATGTTCAAATTATGATATTTTTAACCATATTATCACACACATTCACCCACTAAGAAAAAAAAGCCACCTAAAAATAACTTAAACCAACTCACTAAATTCTCCCCACAGGGGCCACAAGAGAATTCATAGATTAAGTTAGGATCAAGGGGGTAGGCATCCAATAAGTTGCCTTGATCATACTTCACATTGAAACATAGAAGTTTTGTTTTTAGGGAGCTTTAAAATCCACCTATCAGCTGACGGAAAAGAAAAACCGAGTGTGGCAAAGACCTGATTTGGAGGGGGTTAAGCTTAGGTGCAGTGCGTGCGGTATCAGTTGGGACTACCTGACCCGACTGATACTCGGTACTCTTAGCTAACTACCAAGAAGCCCAAGACTCAAATTATTACGTGGGATGATGTTTCTTAGTGGCAAAAACTAGGGCATCCTTTACCCTATAGGTGACGGTGTAGGCAAGCACCAGACCCTCTACCCTCACCTTGCTTGATTCTCTTTGGCTGACTGGGGGCGTCGCCAGCTCTTATGGAATGTTGTGGCAGCACTCGCAAGAAATAATCTCAAGGCCCAGCTACTTTTGAGTGTGTGAGGACATACTAGGTCTTCTAGGATTTTGAATATCATGCACAAACAAAAAAAACCATTTTTTTTTCTTGATTGATCACATAGATTAAGTTAAAGGAAAATTCATTTAATTTTTGCTTTGTTTTACGTATGTGGCCATAAATTTGTCATGATCACAGACTCGATCCCCTCAAAAATGTTTTTCCAAAACCTTACCTGGTCGACACTCAAACAGTTCCAATGGAACCTCGTCGGTCCAGGTGTCTTTTGGACCTCCCCCCATTACCGGGAGGGGTTCCAGGTCTTTCGCTGTTTAGGTGTCAAAGACAGAACATTGCCATAGTGTTTGGTTCCTCCTTTCTTGTAGCAACCTTAGTTGAGAACCCTAGTTGGTCTCCCAACACCACACCACACACCACTCCCCCCTCGTCCCCTGGGGGGCAGAGGAGTGCATCCCATATGGGAAGCCAGTTGAATTCACAACAGGGTACGTCAAAGACTAACCCTTGTTCTAACCATAACTTCATGTCTTCACACATTTCCATGGCGTCAACCTCCCATTCACCCTTCTTAATGACGTTAAATTTACCGGATTTGACCAAGCTCACCAATGACCCCATCGCACACAACCCCAATTGGCCTCCCATGCCCACGAAGCTCCCTTCATACATACCAAAGTTTGAAGGCAAGCAAGCAGAAGACCCAGGAAATCATATAATGACCTTTCACATGTGGTGCTCATAGAATAGCATCATTGACGATACTATTCGGTTGAGGTTGTTTCAACGCACTCTTACGGGAGGGGCCGCGAAATGGTACGTAGAGCAACCCCCTGCTTCACATAGAACCTTTAGTGCCCTCGCTACTACGTTCCTCACATAATTTCAGTTACCCATTCACCACGATTCAGGAATGGAGTTACTGACTCATTTTATACAATCCCCCTCTACCCATATTTCAGAACATCTCCATGAGTGGAGACGGCGTCGCAGTTTATGCAAAGCACAACTCGATGACCGAGTCCTTTTAGATTTATTCTTGAAAACTCTGATGGCAGAGATTTCAAAGAATGTGGCACAATGTAACCCCAGATCCACGGAGGACGCAATCAGTAAAGCCAAACAGCTTGAACTGATTTACACACAATCAAGATACATATACAATATCCTGCCGAACGCCCCGCGCCTGCAATCTTATCAAGAATTTCCAGGCGTGTTTAACTTTGCAGACGGACTTATTGGGTCAATGACCCAAGTGTACCGAGGCAACAGTAGTCAGAATCCCAGTTACACACATGGGTCTACCCAGAACATGTCTCAACCCAGATTTCAAAGTCATCATATGCAGCAGCAAAATTTAACTAATAGGGCGTAAGCGTATCACCAAGGAGGACCTTATCCTCTAGTTGAGGGGACCCAGTACGCAGGAAGAAAAACTGATGGAAGAACTCCCCCCCAAACGGCCAGGTGCAAACATGGGACAATAGTAATAAGTATGCTTAGTCCTAAGCACATAACCCACCTACGCAAAAAAATGCACATGTGAACTTTGTGCAACCATTCCAAAATCAACCACACCAGTATGATTAGGAGATTTACCCTCCTAATGTGGTTAAGATAAAAGTAAAAAACAAGCCCAAAGGGAACCCTGGATAGGGGGGCAGCAACCAAAAATGCCCACTGCGATCCCAGGCTGGAGGTAACTCCAACCAAAATCAAAACCAGGAGACACGAAATGCCCAAAAGCAATGAAAAAGGCCACCTCTACGAACAAGCCATTCTTGTTCAATATGCGGTGAGTACAGGCACTATACTCACCACTATCCTGAACTCCCTGAGATTAAAAAGATTTAGAGTAACCGAGGACAAGGAGGATCTTCCCAGACAACTACGGTTATGCAAGAACCCTTCCCCCATCAAGGAACAGTCAGCACTCAGCAGCAAAACCCTGACGATTCTGGGAAAAACAACCATGAAATTTACATGGCTGGAGAAGAAATGTTTTTCCAAACTCGAAATTTCAGCTATGACACCCCACCAGACACCAGTATGTTAGGGGCTTGTACGAGTGTGCCGACTGCACCTTTAACCATTCCAAAGATTCCTTTGGAACGATTTCCAAAAATGGTAAAAGGGCCTAATAGGCGAACATGTAACTACTCCAAAGCAACTCACAATTACAGCATCATAGATGATTTAGCTCAGTCACCTGCTTCTATGTTCGCATTGGAAGTATTGCAGTCGTGCCCAAAGCAACTGAAAGCCCTACTTTCTGCATTAGGCGTCGTTGACCCTGCCGTCACGCGCATGATGGCTTTTGTTTTAGACAATGCCACCCCTAGGCTTCCCTCCACGGTCACCTTCCAGATACCAGTATCGATACAGAATATCACTATTCACCGATGTGTCATTGACGAGGGTGCATCCACATGCATCATGTCAAATAATGTATGGCAGAATTTAGGAGCCCTCGAACTCAAACCTTCTGTCATCACACTCAGAGCATATGACAGTCATCCCTCGACCCCCGTTGGTCTCTTTCAAAATGTATCGGTCTATTTATCCGACAGGATGGTCCACATAGACATTGAAGTCTTGGACACTCACTTGGATTACAATATACTCCTTGGGCGGAGTTACATGTACGCCATGTCTACCATAACATCCTCCGTTTTCTACATCATGATGTTCCCCCACGAGGATAGAATCATCAGAGTAGACCAGCTGATGCATAGTGAAAAGTGTCCCTTGACCAACACAAATATGGTTCTACCCTATGTAGATATAGCCATAGATGGTATTTTACAGTACCAAGAATATGGTCGTGGCAATTCAAACCGTCATCCATCCTAGGATCATTCCTAGGAGATCCTCCTATTATCCCTTGGGTATCGCCCGATGCCATAGGGGCCCCGGTATGCATGATGTCCACATCAAGCACCGAGGTTAGTCAGGATATAGAATCAAGCAGTAACGACACCAAGGCATTAGCTACTCCAGCCTCCCTAGTCTATGCCGCCTCCCAAACTCCTTTCCTCTACCCACCTCCTGGCTTCACCTCCCAGTAGGTCTTGGCAACACTAGTACTACCCAATATATCATTGGTATTCCCAGTATGGTATCTCGTTCCCCCTCCAAGAATGACAAATACCAAAGTTACTGCAATTGCGTTAAAGAGCCCCGGTCTCAAGGATCCCCAGCCTACCCAAGCAGCAGTCGAAACCGCCCCTACAAGGGAAATTCCCATTGTGAAACCGGTGACCACGACCAAGAAAATTGCTAAGAAAGGAAAGAAAGTGGTGACCCCCACCATGCAAAGGGAGTCATCAACCTGCGCTATATGTGATTTCACAGGACACCCTACCCACATATGCCCGAAGTTAGATGAATTAAAACCACTCATCGGCTGTGAGGCAGGCACCTCGAAACGACCTTCGCATAAAAAGGAACTTACCACCAAAAGTACAAGAAAAACGCTACGTACCAATCACGCATGCGCTCTCTATGACACCTATGGGCATTATACCCACCATTGTCTAGAAATACCACGATATAGGGACACCTTACATGTGGTCGAGCGATCCTATCAACAGGATCCCTCCATCTAGTCTATCAATGATGAGCCTCATATCATCCTGTACATGCAGGAGGAGCGATGGTCATCGAAAAGACAACCATTTGTCCCTCCTCCCCCCAAGAAACCATACACCAACTAGGGACAGGGGAACATGGTTGCCTCATCCTCTTGTGTTAGCACGCTTGTCAATTACTTCAAACGGTTTGATCAAGTATTTAACCGAAGGTCACCTAGACAGCAGTAATCTGTATTCGGGGAGTTACCAGGCATGTCGTCTACTGCAGATGGTTTGATATGGGTCTTTGACCAAAGATCTCCTAGGCAACAGTAACACCCATGGTAGTCAGAGAGTTACCAGGTAGGTAGATTCTGCAGACGGCTTGATCGGTTCTTTGACCTAGGATCACCAAGGCAGTAGTAGTACCATGCACATCGATTCTGCAGATGGCTTGATTAGGTCTTTAGTCCAAGGACACCTAGGAATCAGTAATCAATACCCTGGATACTCATACGATTCTACTTAGAATGTATCACAACCTAGCTATCACTAAATTCACCTCGGCACTCATATACCAACCAAGGAAAAGGAAACCGATATCCCCCATTTCTCGCACATAATTTACCAATGGCACAATGTAATGTGCTGGTCAATCTAGTGCAACCCTTCCTAGGCTCATCACTAACCATACAACCAGGAGAATTATGAAAATTCTCCAAATGCTACAACAAGAAGCCGAGGAACAAACCAAAAGGGAGATCTTGGACAGGGGGTAGTAACCAGCAATGCCCCCCCCAATCTCAGTCTGGGGGCAACCCCAACTGAAATCAAAACTAGGAGCCAAACAACAACTCCCAAGGGAAAACTAGAGCTGAGAGTATCTGATCACCAGAATGAAAGCAGCATTGTGATCAGCACTCCATAAAAAACATAGGTGATGCCACACATCTGCACTCCTGAAAAATAAAATTTTAGTGTTGGCAGGTATGCACCCTCCCATCTTCTTTTTTAAAGCTCATGCCCTTCAATAATGTTTTGATGAAAAGAAGATGCTTTCACTTGAGGTAGTTGTTTTTGCAGGAAGAACCTGCAAACCGTTCACAACACCATCCACTGAAAGTTCCAGAGAAGGTATCATCCTACCCTCAGCATGATAGAGTCCCAGAAAACTTTGCATATCCTGACATCATTTCTCCATTAGAAATAAACCATAAGGTCCTCGTACGCGACCATGTTTATCATCACCTCACTCTGCATATGATAAACGCCCGTGATGGTCGGTAGAGCCCCCCCCCCCCCCCCCATGGCGATCGTCATCCAAAGTAGACCATACATCACCCCACAAGTGACGCCATGGCCATACCATTTTAGTCTGGGAAGCACCTCATGCCCATCCACATATCATGTATAAGGTCAAGTTCACCATTTAAACTTAGCCCCCTTCCTGGACGATTTGGTTGTACAAGCAGATTGAAAGCGCACCTCCGCGCACCGCATTTGGCCCACTATACCTCCATCAGCATACTCCCATCTGTGACATATTCTGCTTCATCAACCCCGCACATGAGACCAACCAATGGGACCCCTACCCCAAGCAAAACACCATCCTCACACCTTCAGTGAGCGACCCTCTTTCATGTTTTGAGGTACCCGTCTCTGTGTTTTGTACAAACCAAACCCCATTATTTTATTCTTTTGGTCAATGTACAAAGAACACAAACGATGCCCTTCACCACTTCGCCCTCATATTTCACCTTTTCTCCCATGGCAGCAGTCCCCCATCTCCCTTGGTCGAAGTATTTCATGCCCCCCCCATGCATGCACCATTACGAAAATCATAGCCGGTTCATACACGCCCTGGAAGTCCTACCGACTCCAAGGATTTTTCCCTTTAGAAATACTTATGATTGCCGCCAAGCTGCTTAAGTATACTTTGACCTCGGGCCACTGAATCCCCATCATCCATTTTCAGCTACTGCTCACCAACATGCCTATTTTAAACCCATTATGGTTCGGTTAAAGCTTCTTTTTTGTCGATCTCAATGCCTATTTTCCAAAAAGGAAGCGATACCTTGGATGACCCCTCCCCATGGAAAGGGGTATCCTCGGGTGGCACTATGGGAGACATCATTGTCCATAGATGTCATCGATCGTCTTGACATTCGACTACAACAAAAGCTTTCATGTCACGATGGTATTGTACCTTACAACCATTTCACTTTGATCAAGATCCGTCGAAGACCCGTGCCTTTATAATCGTGTCTAACAACAATTCTTACACGGGAAGGTCCCAGATAGTACATATGCGTACATTGTGCAATGATATGCCATACCAAGATTATGCATATGGGTACCACATACCACCTATCGTCAAAGAAAAAATTCCCCTAAGGGCGTCAACAGTCGTTGTCAACAACCACCAACATCACTACCACAATAGTGACATAGACAACACATGTATATGTCAGTTTTGTTTAACTAGCCATAGCATCATGAGCATGGGACATGCTTGCCTCATTGAAGTTTTGTAAATATGTTGTATATTTTGTCTGCTTGTAGGGGGTCCCTTAGGCCATGGTTATCTTAGAAACGGTGCAAGGTGTTGTCAATTCCAAAAGTACACGCGGGCCTCTCTCTCTCTCTCTCTCTGCATACGACACAGAAAAGAAACTATAATGTATTTCGGCTATACAGTTCTTCCTAGACCTCACACATTAGGGGGGAAATGTTAACATTGGAAAATCGTATAGCAGAAGATGACATCAATTAATGTCGAGCCCAAGGATTTACAGGACAAGAATACATTATGGAATCAACAAGTATTTAAAATCTATAAGGTTTTGAGAAAATCATATTTGAACTAGTCATAAATGCTCAAATGTGCGCTTTTTCCTTCGAGAATATCACCTTCTGCATGCCCTTTTTCCCAATAAGCACGCATTCTTGGAAATGGAAAAAAGTCACTTTCTGGGACCACAAAAAGTAAAGGACAATTACTCCTTATGTGAAAGCTGCCTAAGGACAACCACCAATGCCTCCTTAGACATTAAGGAATCACAAAATGGAATCACACCTCTCCCTTTGGTCACCATCCATCATGTACCAAAGGAGTGAAGGAGGATTTGAAGCTCACCTATATAAACCCACCAAGAGATGAACAAAGGGTGATCATAAGGTTATGCTGGCCAAAGTTTCCCAAGCAACACCAGCATTGTGTGTGACTCGGAGCTGGAGCTAAAGAGGACTCAATAGTTGGTCACCCAAAATATTAGTCCACCATAGTAGAGCGAGAGAGAGAGAATTAGACTGCATCAGAGGCAGAAATTGGAAGGCAAACATCCTTGCATTGGGACCTAGAGCCATTGCCTAGGGGCCCTTTGGCAAGTGGGTAAGATTTCCTTTTATTCCGAACATTTAATAAGAAGAGGCCATCGAGCCATCGTTTGCATTATTACTGTTTGGAACTCTCTATGTAGCTTCTTTTTTGTTTTTAGTTTTAGTTTTTTGTAACCGGAGCATAATTCAGTATATTATTTCATTTAAGTTTTATGCTTTTGAGCTCCCCCGACATTCTGCCTGTTACCAATAGTTTAGAGAGTAGACCACACTCTCTAAGCTCATGTGATTTCATACACCCATGTGTCAAATCCACCACAACATACCTTGCAAAGGTTTATAATGATCATTTACTTAACCTCGTGTCTCCACTCCAGAAACTGATGATTCTAGTTCTCTATATGCAAATGTTTGGCGTAGGTTCTGGTAAGAAGTTCCTTCATTTACTACTTGTTAATTTTCTTTGGTTTATTTTGATTTCCTCTTAGTGTTTTGTGTTTTCATAACCTTGATCTGGTCGAATGGGGTTGGAATATTTTCTATAAGAAATTACTTTTATTGTGTACTCTCCATGCTTTTTTTTTTCTCATGGTTTAATTCCAAATTTTCCTTTCTTATAGATATGGATTCAGATGATATTCGTTTGCATCAAACCTCCCGTTTGATTTTCATTAGCAATTAAACATAATTTCAGCTTTTCCCTCTTTTATACAGGTGAGATTTGTAGCATACCCAATTTCTTCTATGTGCTATTCCTTCCATGTAGTTCTCCAGGGTTTCCTTGTTGGAAAGGCATCCTCGTCATGAAATTTTGGTTTATTTTATATGAACAAAATTTGGATTATTTCCCTCAAAGATTTTTTTTTAAAAATTTAACCCTGCAATGTATAATTTATATTTAATGTATATCGAGTTGAGCGCCTCTTTATAATTTAATTTTTAATTGGTCAAACCCTCATAGACCTCAAAAAGTTATATATTCTCTTATAGTTGTCGGATTTATATAGAAAATCAATATGTTTGTTTGTTTTTTTTTTTTTTTTTTGTAAATTTAGTAGTTCCTTACCATTTTCTATTTATAAAAAATATAGAGCAAGTTGCAACATATTCACATTTGGTGACCTCAACTTGCCTAGAGGAAACCGGGTCTGTTGGCCACCTTAAAGCATTAAATGCCATCCAATATTGAAATTGTTTCTTTCGTCTACTCGCCACTATGGCTAGTTTACTGTTTACTACAAGATCTATTAGACAACATGAAAAATAAAAGCTATCTGCAAAAAGTATACTAACTTAGAGCATCATAAGTTATCCATCTGAAGAGTCAATTGGTGTTGGGTCTTTACTGTAGAGCCTGGCATGTCAACTTGCTGCATCTGTTGATGTCGTCTTTCGATTCTCCTAGTGCGAGTAGTGGAATGATTCTGTGACACCCTTATTTCCTGGATTTCTTTTTTGATTTCATATAGTATTGAAACCACTACGGGATTGCCTTCACTTTCCTGTAAGATTTGCAAAGCTTTAGCTAGAACACATTTCAGAGTCCAATATGTGTGGATGGATTGATGAAAGAGAGATATTTGTCCTCTCATATTCCCGGGGTCAACAACAAAATCCATTTTTTTTTTCTGGGCCTCGATATCTTCTTCCTTACTATTACTTTCTCTCTCCCATCCTTGAATTACATTACGAATCTGTGGAGAATTGTCTGCTGAGTAAAATTATGAGATGTTAGATTTAATAACTGTACAACAGGTTGATATAATATCATGAATTAATATCCTATTTTTATGGCTCTTTTTTCTGATTTCATGAATTAATGTCCCATTTTTATGGCTCTTTTTCCATTGTCAGATTTATATAGAAAATCAATATGTTTGTTGTCCCTATTGTGAGATGTTAGTTTTAATAACTCTACAACCGATGGATATAATTTCATGAATTAAAAAAAATCATATAATTTCATGAATTAATATCCTATTTTTATGGCTAATACTATTTATATTATTTTTTCCCACTATTCCTTTTCATATTTTTTTTGTTGTTATATAACTTGATGAAATCATTAATAGTATATATAAGGAATCCTACATTCACCTAGTTTGTTTACAGGTTAATACGTTTAATATGGTATAATTGTTGTAATAATTCTGAATTCATTTATGTAATTGTTCTAGATATTCTATTTTCGCTCCCTGGAGGGTATTGACTAGTTTCCTCTATAGATACTCTCAACACTATCCTCCTTTATTATATTCACCCATCCACCTTTATTCTATTCAACCATCGTATGAAAAAGATTTACTATTTTAGTTTAGTTAAATTTTTAATACTAATTTAAGCATGCATTAAAGTTACTTATTTTAGTTCAGTTGAATTTTTACTACTAATTTAAGCATGCATTAATTTAATATTCTTCGCTTAATTTTTAGCATAAAAACAAAAAAATAATGCTTTACATAACGTAGAGCCCTATTTCAAATAATTGTGACCATAATTTAGCAATAAATATTCAAAATATGTCAAATCAAGAAATGGAAAGATGAATCATAGTTTCTCTCTCAGTGGTATTACTTGATAGCTTTTTAGATAGTTTTTCTTGTGGGGAATTAATGGGGAATGATTAGCCTCTCTAGTCTTGCGATTTTCTGCAACAGAACTAAGGCCTTGTCTGCTAACCTGTAACAGAATACAGTTATCGATATTATGGAACTCATGGAAGAAATTCTTTGAACCTGCTTATGTTAGTATTTTAAATGCGTCAAAAAGACAAAACGTGTCTTTGTTATGTTCTTGATGAGACATTGAAGTGCGAATGGTAAAATAATCACTCGAATTTTTTTTAGAAACTGATGAGTAAATAAGGTGAACAACTAGATGTCAAATTCTCAGCAATTTTGGACTATCAGTTGAACCCCAAATTTTTTGTTAGAGAGCTTACGTAATTACGCCAAAGGGGGGAAGGCATTACGAAGGGGATAAGGTTAACATAAATACATTGGTAAGTGCGGTGACAAGTGTGTTGGATTGAAAGGACTATGAATCATTATATTTCCAGAGAGATAGATTGCTTTTGAACCCAACATTCCATACTCACGCATACAAACACTAGTACATTTGGCAGAAATTCCAACACTTTAGTTCTGACACTTTTGTCGTAATGTCGGAAATTTCCCCAATTTCTATCAATTTTTAAAATCCCACCACAAAATGTCTCCATACCGACGTTTAGGGATATCGTCACTTTTGCGACGTTTATGTTTGTCGTCAGAATTTTGACGTTTTAAACATTTCGTTGGTGTTACGACATTTATGGGACAAAACGTCAAAATTGCGACGTCGCCTACACATCCGTCGGTCTGCGACACTTGGGAGAAACCATCGAAAAAGCAACGTTTCTCATATAGACATCGGTCTTGCGACGTTGTGAAGCCAAACGTCACAAGACCGATGTCCTTATGAGAAACGTCGCTTTTCCGATGGTTTCTCCCAAGCGTCGCAAGACCGAAGTTTAAACAACACAACATTTTAATATGAAAACATTTGTTTGGTTGGACAACAAACTTGGACATGAAAAACAATTACATGCGTGGACATGTAAAGTATTACTTTATTAACAATTGTTCAACATTGGATATGAAAACATTATATTATTTAACATTTTGTTTATATAAATATGATTTATTTGGATATAATGAGTATTACATTATTGGATAATGTTTTTTTTTGTTGGAAAAAATGCTTATACATCAAAAAATTTACATTACACTTATACATGAAAACTTGCACATTTTGGTATATTATTCCAAAGGCTAGGACATGCTTGGGATCTTTTAAATCCTTGATTACAACCTGGTGAGATGAAAACTCTATTATTCTACCTTTACTTGAATGAGTGATTTGATATTTTAATTGAAGGTTGCAACAAAGGCTCGGAACACATAATACATTATTGAAATGTATGTTATATTCCTTAGTTGTTATAAAACCCACATCACCAACAACAGAAAAAAGAAAAAAAAGAAAAAAGAAAAAAGAAAAAAAAATTTGGTATCACAATCATTACAAGCAATAAAATTGCATTTATGCTTAACCATATAATAATATGCTCTAGACTAAATAAGCCACTCATTGGAATAAGAAGTAGAGGATGCATTGAAATAGAAACCAAAAGCAAAAATGTATTTCCAAAAGAGCTAAGCTTGGGTGAAATATTTTGTGGAAACAAAAAACATGATAAGCATATTTTTAGGTGGCCCATTTGCCATTTGCTCCCATGTGGTATCATTTGGTCGGGCGCGCCGTGTCGCGCCATGTGAGGTTGCTCGACGGGCGCGTTTGGGTCGGGTCGTTTTGTTCGAGGGCGCCCGTATCTATTTTTCTAAGTTGTGACCGCCTAGGTGCCTTATGCACGTTCGAGCGGCTTGTTTTCCATTTTCTCCCTTGTGGCATCGTTCGGTCGGGCGCGCCGTGTCGCGCCGTGTGAGGTCGCCCGACCGGGCACGTTTAGGTAGGAACGTTTTGTTCGAGGGCGCCCACATTAGTTTTGCTAAGTTGTGACCACCCGACTGCCTTATGCACGTTCAAGTGCCCTGTTTTCCGTTTGCTCCCATGTGGCATCGTTCAGTCGGGCACGCCATGTCGCACTGTGTGAGGTCGCCCGACCAAGCACGTTCGGGTCGGCCCATTTTTTTCGAGGGCACCCGTATCAATTTTGCTAATTTGTGACCGCCCAGGTGCCTTGTGCATGTTCGGGCGACCTGTTTACCATTTTCTCCCTTGTGGCATCATTCGGTCAGGCGCGCCGTGTGAGGTCGCTCGACCGGGCGCGTTCGGGTCAGGTCGGGCCGTTTCGTTCAAGTGTGCCCGTATCAGTTTTGCTAAGTTGTGACCACCCGGGTGCCTTGTGCACGTTCAGGCAGCCCGTTTGCCATTTTCTCCCTTTTGGCATTGTTCGGTTAGGCGCGCCGTGTCACTCCATGTGAGGTCGCCTGACTAGGTGCGTTTGCGTCGGGTCAAGCCGTTTCATTTGAGGGTGACCGTATTATTTTTGCTAAGTTGTGACCGCCTAGGTGCCTTGTGCACATTCGGGCAGCCCATTTTCTGTTTGCTCCCTTGTGGCATCGTTCAGTCGGGTGCGCCGTGTCGCGCCGTGTGAGGTCACCCGACCAAGCACGTTCGAGTTGGGTCTCTTCATTCGAGTGTGCCCGTATTAGTTTTGCTAAGTTGTGACCACCTGAGTGCCTTGTGCACGTTTGAGAAGTCCATTTGTTGTTTTCTCCCTTGTGGCATCATTTGGTCGGGTGCGCCGTGTGAGGTCGCCCGACCGGGCGCGTTCGGGTCGGACCGTTTCATTTGAGGGCACCCGTATCAATTTTGCTAAGTTGTGACCACTCGGGTTCCTTGTGCACGTTCGGGTGGCCCGTTTGCCATTTTATCCCATGTGGCATCATTTGGTCGGGCGCGCCATGTCACGCCATGTGAGGTCACTCGACTGGGCGCGTTCGGGTCGCCTCGTTTCGTTTGAGGGCGCCTGTATCAGTTTTTCTAAGTTGTGACCGCTCGGGTGCCTTGTGCACGTTCGGGTAGCCCGTTTTCCATTTTCTCCCTTGTGGCATCGTTCGGTCAGGCGCACTTTGTCATGCCGTGTGAGGTCGCCCGACCAGGCGCGTTCAGGTCAGGTTGGGCCATTTCGTTTGAGGGCACCCGTATTAGTTTTACTAAGTTGTGATCACCTAGGTGCCTTGTGTACGTTCGGGTAGCCCGTTTGCCATTTTCTCCCTTGTGGCATCGTTCGGTCGGGCGCGCCATCTCATGCTGTGTGAGGTCGCCCGACCAGGCACGATCAGGTCGAGTCATTTCGTTCGAGGGCGCCCGTAACAGTTTTGCTGAGTTGTGACTGCCCAGGTGCCTTGTGCACATTCGAGCGGCCCGTTTGTCATTTTCTCCCTTGTGGCATCGTTCGGTCGGTCGTGCCATGTCGTGTCGTGTGAGGTCTCCCGACCAGGCGCGTTCGGGTCAGATCGGGTCGTTTCATTCAAGGGCGCCCATATCAGTTTTGCTAAGTTATGACTACCTGGGTGCCTTGTGCACATTTGGGTGGCCCGTTTGCCATTTTCTCCCTTATGGCATCGTTCGGTCGGGCACACTGTGTCGCACCGTGTGAGGTCACCCAACCGGGCGCATTCGGGTCGGGTCGGGTCGTTTCGTTCGAGGGCACCCATATCATTTTTACTAAGTTGTGACCGCCCAAATGCCTTGTGCACATTCAAGCGGCCCGTTTGCCATTTTCTCCCTTATGGCATTGTTCGGTCGGGCGCATCGTGTGAGGTCACCCGGTCGGGTGCGTTCGGGTTGGGTTTGGCTATTTCGTTCGAGGGCGCCCGTATCAGTTTTGCTAAGTTGTGACCGCCTAGGTGCCTTGTGCACGTTCAGGATACCCGTTTTCTGTTTGGTCCCTTGTGGCATTGTTCAGTCGAGCGCGTTGTGTCGCGCTGTGTGACGTCGCCTGACTGGGTGCGTTCGGGTCGGGTTGGGCCATTTCATTCGAGGGCGCCTGTATCAATTTTTCTAAGTAGTGACTACCCAGGTGCCTTGTGCATGTTTGGGTGGCCTGTTTGCCATTTTCTCCCTTGTGCAATCATTCATTCGGGCACGTCGTGTCACGCTATGTGAGATCGCCTGACTAGGTGCGTTTGGGTCAGGCCGTTTCGTTCGAGGATCTATTTTGTTAAGTTGTGACTGCCCGGGTGCCTTGTGCACGTTCATGCGACCCATTTGCCTTTTGCTCCCTTGTGGCATCGTTTGGTCGGGCACGTCGTGTTGTGTTGTGTGAGGTCGCCTGACCGGGCGCGATTGGGTTGGGTCGTTTCGTTTGAGGTCACCCATATCAGTTTTGCAGAGTTGTAACCGCCTGGGTGCCTTGTGCACATTCAAATGGCCCATTTGCCATTTTCTCCCTTGTGGCATTGTTTGGTCGGGCACGCCGTGTGAGTTTGCCCGACCGAGCACATTCGTTTAGGACCATTTCGTTCGAGGGCGCTCGTATCAGTTTTGCTAAGTTGTGACCACCCGAGTGCCTTATGCACGTTCAGGCGGCCCATTTTCCATTTGCTCCCATGTGGCATCGTTCGGTAGGGCGTGTCGTGTCATGCCATGTGAGGTTGCCTGACTTGGCGCGTTTTGGTCAGCCTGTTTCGTTTGATGGTGCCCCTATCAGTTTTGTTAAGTTGTGACCGCTCAGGTGCCTTGTGCACGTTCGGGCGGCCAATTTTCCATTTGCTCCCTTGTGGCATCATTCGGTCGGGCGCACCGTATCGTGTCGTGTGAGGTCACCCGACCAGGCACGTTTGGGTTAGGTCTGGCCGTTTCGTTCGAGGGTGCCCGTATCAGTTTTGCTAAGTTGTGATCGCCCGGCTTCCTTGTGCATGTTCGGGTGGGCCGTTTGTCGTTTTCTCCCTTGTGGTATCTTTCAGTTGGGCATGCTGTGTCGCACCGTGTGAGGTTGCCCAACCGGGCGTGTTCGGTTCGGGTTGGGCCATTTAGTTTGACGGCGCCTGTATCAGTTTTGCTAAGTTCTGACTGTTAGCCCCCCTATGAAATTCTTGACAAGCAAGCTGGGGGCTAGGTTATCTTGGAGACCTTCAAGGAATGCATCTCCCCTGAAGACACATCATCCTTGAGGTCTCTCAGTGTCTTGCCTTAATAAATCCCCTCTGTTGGTTCCCTATCTAAGGCCTCACTGATTGAAAAATGATGCTCCTGAAAGGCCTACATTGCCCCTCATACCCCTGCAAAATATCACCTTCTCCCTCTCCCTTTGTCAAACTCCCCTTTAATTCCCCCCATTATCCCTTTAAATCCTCTCTAAATCCTGTTTTTCCCCTGCCTTGACCGTTCCCACCTTTCATTCCCCTATCGCTACCCCTGGCTGGCCCCAAATTACATTAAAAATGAATAAAATCCATAAATTTCACCATTTCAAGCCTTAGGCCCCTCAGCCGTGGCCCCGCGCTCCTTTGTCTTCCACATGACCCGACGCCATGACCGAAGCCTTTCCTTACGGGGGGCTTTTCTCTGTCCATAGAGTCAAGCCATGGAGCCCCCGTAGTTGACTCCTCGGGATGTGTGATGACTCGATCGAACGGTTTATATTCACTACGGGGGGTCACCCCATACTCTCATGCCCGTACACCATGGTGCCCTCGTAGTTGATCCCCGCCATCCATTCATTTTTCAATCCGACGGCGCGGAGCGCGCCCGAAATGGTGGACCCCGCCAGCCATACATCATCCTCCCAGAACCACCTGTTTTCTCCGCACCACCGTTGCGTGTAGGGCGGTTTTCCCTGGAGCCCCAGCGATTCCACACAGCTGCTGTTGCGTGTCCTTGTGTACGTTTTCAAAACCACCGTTCTCCGCCGTTAAACCTATCCCCCGCTCGTTAACGTCCGGACGAGGACGGCGCGCGAAATCACCGTGGATCGTCTGATCTCAGTTTTTCCATCCAATGGCTATCCTGCGTCGTAGCTGCCCATTCGTTAACGAACCTACACGTTTGTTAGCCCGTGTCCACCTTGTATGTGGCCCACTGTCCGTCATCTCCCACCGTTGATCTCTCAGCGATCAACGGTCCCGAGTTATCTCTCTGCCATTGGCTATTCCTCCGTCACCCGGGTCTCCACATCATTGTCCACTTGGCTGTCCGTACGCCACGTCACCCCCACGTGTACGCCCCGTACATTCTCCGTTTCCATCACTATATCTTTGGTTTTGTCTTGTTTTTAATGTTTTCATTTGTTTATTACGGGTATTCGCTCTGTTTTTCATTATTCCTCCACCAGAGCATTCCGCCATTGTTTTCCACGATCTTTCCCCATTTCTCCATCTGCATGGCTATTTCCTGCACGTCCATTTCTTCCATCCACATCACCCGCCACCCTCGCCCATGGATTTCTTCACTTTCTTCGTGTCTTGCAGGGATATTTAGAAGAAATGGCCGCCATGATACACTTCTGCGCTACCAGGATAGATGAACCCAAAGAAGATCTGTTTTAGGAGCAGAATTTATTAGAAAGGACCAAGGAAGGTGGAGACAGGGATTTATATTAAAGAAACAAACTTCAAACCCTGTGGGAGATCAACCAGCGCCATTTAAAGCTCGAGCTAACCTGTCAGAGGCAGAAATGAAGCAGCAGAGTATTATAGGACAAAGCAAAGAAGATTAAGGCACGATAATGAAGATCTTGAGCCTTAATCGGTGTTTAAGAGGCAAAGCATCAGTTCACAGACCCTGAGGATCGATCAAAGGATCCTGAGCGCAGGCAAAAGGTAATATCAGGGTTTTTCGTCAGCCGAATGTTTTTCTATATCAAGGATAGGGCGCCCATACAGTCTTTATTATGCACCGTGTCCCTAAAGGAGTTTCCCACCCTAACAGCAGTTCGAAGAAACCAAAAAATTTATGAGACAGACCTTTCAGTAGTTTATTTTATTTTGGTTCAAATCACTAGAGGTACGACAGCCTAAAATGTCAAGATCATATCTGGAGAAAATCATTCTTTCCCAAGGGAGGTGACAGAGATTAAATATACAGCGTGTCAAGCAGAATGGGTTTCGGCCCTGCATTCATTGTTGTGTTTAAATATACATTTAATTTCCACCTACTCCTTCAGTCGATCTTAGGCTCACCCTTTGCTATAAAGCACAGAAGGAAACATTGTAATGGTTGTTGATGAGAAATCAGTGGAACGCAAGCATTGTTCCTATTTGAGACAAGTTCTCTATGTATATTGTATGATAGACTGAGGCTAGATGTATTCAGACTGAATGTTCAAGCTATGGGCTATGATGTACCTGATTGGTGTTGTTTTTAATATGACAAGCATGTTTCTTTGGATCCTGATCTAAAGTAGCTAGTGATGTTCTCCTTTCTCTGTATTTGTGATTGACTTGCTTTCATTTCATTTCATTTTTGCTGGTAGGAAACATAAGTATAATATAAGATTCACCCTTGATAGGTGCCCTATGTTTCCTGCTCTCCCTACCTCAATGTTTTTTGCTTATATGTGTATCTGAATGTTGATTTCAATTGATTTAATGAGTGTAGTGGATGATATTGCCTGCTCTCTGAGGTATGAATTGATGAAGTCCATGTTTAGATGTTCTTGGTAGGATTTAGCTGGAAGGTTTGGGAACACTGGGGATTAGTGTTAGCCCTATCCACTAGGATCTTTGCTCGACCAGCTAGCCTTTCTAAGATCCCTTGTAATTGCCTCTGATTTTTTCAAAGCAGGCCTGGAGTTAAATGACCTCTGGTCTGATCTATAGACAGAGTCGGATGGTTCTCCTTCACTCAGTTTCAATCCTTAATGTCCCATCCCACCAATCATCCTTTAAGATCCAAATTCTCTAGATGACTAGCCCAATTGAAAGCTTGCACATTGACTACAAATAAATCCTTTCTTGACTCCATAGCCCAATGGATTTGATGTTCTCTGAGTCATTTGTCTCTGCCTAAGCTTCCTGTTTTCTCATCCTTGTCTTATATTGGTCCTTCTTTTCCTGATTCCCTCCAACCAAACACAAACAATCAAACCAACAACCCTGAGCCTACAACTAGACTAAAATCTTATACTTTAAGCTTCAAAGACATATCCTTTGACTTGTATAGAGAGATCCCTCTTTGGACCTAGGAGGGCTAGATCCTAAGGCCCAAAAGTGGTTCTGATGTTGTCTCATCTTATGGTCTTGCCGATCTGGCCAAAACATGGGAACCCCAACATAATGGCGACTCCGCTGGGGACGAATCTGAGAGTTTACAGTTTTTGATGTTGGTTTGTTTCCCATTGTCGTCACCAACATAATGGCGACTGCACCGGGGACGAATCTGAGAGTCAAGAACTGCTGATAGTTGGTCTATTTCCCATTGTCGTCACCAACATAATGGCGACTCCGCTGGGGAAGAGACCACTTTGCCTTTAGGTTGGATTTTTATTGCTGATGGTGGATAGCATTCTGCTTCAAACATTCATTTACATCCACCTGGCGACTCCACACTCCCTATGATCCAAAGACCTAATGAATCCACTGGTAGAAGACTCTGAACTGGTTGAAGAGACACAGTGACCCCTTTTTGATTTACAAACATGCTTCCATGCATACAGAGAAGATATGCCCCAATGAGCAGGGAGCATATCCCTGGATTCCCACACAAAATGGCTAAAGTGGATTGGTTAAAGAACTTGCCTACCTTTGAGTGAAAACACTGAAGACCCCTTGATACATCTCATCAAGTTTCATATACATGTGTGGAAATTTAGAGTTGAATGGCATGAAGAATGCCTAATGAAAATGTTCATGGAAACATTAGAAGGAAAAGCTAGGAATTGGTATGAATGGTTAGAACCTCAGAGTTTGTTTTCTTTAAAGGACATGCACCAAGCATTTTACAAGAATTATAAAGGGAACTCTCCATCCTTATCATGGGACTGTTGTGATCACTCTCAGAATATCATACGATATCTGTTAGGTATTGATGAGGATTTGGTTAATATGCATTCTGAAGATCTATTAACAGCCATTCAAGATTTTCATATGCATCCTAGGTATCACAAGAACATAGATGAATCATCTGAGGAAGAAAACAGCCAAGAGACTATGGACATTCTTCAAGATATCCCTGAAAACTCAGATGCTGATTTATCATCCCTTATGGTTGAGGCTCAAGATGACATCCTGCCTCAAGTCCAGTCTTCAGAGGAAACAGAGGGATGCTTCACTTTTGCACAAAGGAATACAAGACCATCTTCCCCTTTGACAGAAGTAGAAATAGATGAGATCATGAATAGACAGCCAGCCTCTGAAATTTTTTACAAATTAGACATCCTTGCCCATTCATCTGATGAGCTCTATTGTACAGAGTTGGAAAGCTCAAATGTAAATCAGAGTGAAGAAAAATCTGATGATGATCCAGTATGCCCGGTTGGAAGCATTACTTACATTCATGATTCTCCTATTTTTGATCTCTCTGATGATGATGTCCTCCAAACAGAAGAAGATCTTGTAGGGTCATCATTAGTAGATTTATGGGAGGAGAATCAATCCTTTTCACTACCAGAGAGTAATGAGCCACTGTAGGCTATTTATGACACTGATGGGGAGAGCTATGACAGTATAATAGCAGATGAAGATTCTTTGAATCTTCATTCTGCTTTACCACAGATCATCAGTTAAACTGGAAACTAGTAGTTTTTCCTTTCAGAAGATGAATAAGAGACTCTTGAGCAGGTTGGAAATAAGGTGCCTTCTCCTGAAAAAGAGGAAGCAATGGAACATGCCCTTGCTCAAGAATGCATTGATTGCTTCACTGAGCTCAGCACCTCAGAGAAAAATATATCAGAGCTCTAGGAGGACAACACTACCATATATGATGAGTCCTCTAGTTCAGAAAGTGAAGCAGATGAAGGAGATTCTCTTTCTCGAGAGAGTCTCATTCTTGATCCAGTGGAAGAAGAAGAGATCCTGGTCGAAGCCTGCCTGCCAGATATTTATAGCCAGGTATCTTTTTATGATCCTTATGCACATTTTCTGCAAACATATGATGAAGGTTCAAAGGTCTCTTTGAGCAGCATGTTGCAGATAGAAAGAAAAGTTTTCAAGGCTGCTGTTATAGAACAAAATGAGTGGGAGCTGCCCTGCCTATCCAACATGCTCAAGGAGTTGAGCAAGAGGGACCAGCCATGGGATCACTTGATGGACTGGTTACATTGGAAGACAATGTTTGTAAGCTGGAGCGCAAATATTCAGTTAGGGTAGGTTAGGTAGGAAAATCTCAATAAAGCTCAGCCTATGAGCATTTGGTCAGTTGTTTTTAATTTCTGCAAAGTCCAATAAGTCAGACTATATAATCTTAGTTTCACTGTTTTCAAATTTCTGTTGCAGAATATAGAGAATAAATCTGCTGGACAGTCCAATCCCAGCAGATATTAGATTAGGTAGAGAAATGGATGAGGTCAACAGTCTAATCTGGCCTCATGCAGCAATAAGGGTAGAATTAGAATAGGTTTGTTTTCTGTTTTGCAGAATAAAATGTGAAGGGTCTTCTAGTTTAAATGCACCCAAGGGAAATTTGTAGAACTGTAGTTTAGGTAGGTAGATTGGTTGGGAAATATTTTTGCTGATGTTTATATCATGTTTGTGGCAGCTAAAAATCAAAGAAGGAAGATGGCTTATGATAACAGGCATTTGGCCTACTCCAAAGATCATATCTGGTTTCTTGACTCCTCCAAGGAGTAGCCATCGCCATGTGGAGCCACTGTTAGCCCCCCTATGAAATTCTTGACAAGCAAGCTGGGGGCTAGGTTATCTTTGAGACCTTGAGGAATGCATCTCCTTTGAAGACACATCATCCTTGAGGTCCTCTCGAGTGTCTTGCCTTAATAAATCCCCTCTACTTTGGTTCCCTATCAGAAGGCCTCACTTGATTGCAAATGATGCTCCTAAAGGCCCATTATTGCCCTTTATACCTTTGCAAAATATCACCTTCCCCCTCTCCCTTTGTCAAACTCCCCTTTAATTCCCCCCATTATCCCTTTAAATCCTCTCTAAATCCTATTTTACCCTTGCTTTGACCATTCCCACCTTTCATTCCCCTATCGCTACCCCTGGCTGGCCCCAAATTGCATTAAAAGTGAATAAAATCCATACATTTCACCATTTCAGACCTTAGCCCCCTCAGCCGTGGCCCCGCGCTCCTTTGTCTTCCACATGACCCGACGCCGTGACTGAAGCCTTTCCCTACATGGGGCTTTTCTCTGTCCATAGAGTCAAGCCATGGAGCCCCTGTAGTTGACTCCTCGGGATATGGGACCACTCGATCGAATGGTTTATATTCACTATGGGGGGTCACCCCATACTCTCATGCCTGTACACCATGGTGCCCCCATAGTTGATCTCCGTCGTCCATTCATTTGTCAATCCAACAGCGCGGAGCGCACCCGAAATGGTGGACCGCACCAGCCATGCGTCATACGCCCTGAAACCACCTATTTTCTCCGCACCACCATTGCGCGCAGGACGGTTTTCCCCAGAGCCCCAGTGATTGCACATAGCTGCTGTCGTGTGTCCTGGTGTACGTTTTCAAAACCACTGTTCTCCGCCGTTAAACCTATCCCCCACTCGTTAACGTCCGGACGAGGACGGCGCACGAAATCGCCATGGACCGTCCGATCTCGGGTGCTCCATCCAGCGGCTATCCCGCGTCATAGCTGCCCGTTCGTTAACGAACCTGCACATTTGTTAGCCCATGTTCGCCGTGTATGTGGCCCACTATCCGTCATCTCCCACAGTTGATCTCTCAGCGATCAACGGTCCCGAGTTATCTCTCTGCCATTGGCTATCCCTCCGTCACCCGGGTCTCCACGTCATTGTCCACTTGGTTGTCCGTACACCACGTCACCCTCACGTGTACGCCCCGTACATTCTCTGTTTCCGTCACTATATCTTTAGTTTTGTTGTGTTTTTAATGTTTTCATTTGTTTATTACGGGTATTCGCTCTGTGTTTCATTATTCCTCCACCAGAGCATTCCGGCATTGTTTTCCACGATCTTTCCCCATTTCTCCATCTACATGGTTATTTCCTGCACGTCCATTCCGTCCATCCACATCACCCGCCACCCTCGCCCATGGATTTCTTCACAGTCTTCGTGTCTTGCAGGGATATTTATAAGAAAAGGCCGCTATGCTACACTTCTGCGCTACCAGGATAAATGAACCCGAAGAAGATCTGTTTTAGGAGAAGAATTTATTAGAAAGGACCAAGGAAGGTGGAGACAGGGATTTCTATTAAAGTAACAGACTTCAAACCCTGTGGGAGATCAACCAACACCATTTAAAGCTCGAGCTAACCTGTCAGAGGCAGAAATGAAGCAGCAGAGTATTATAGGACAAAGCAAAGAAGATTAAGGAACGATAATGAAGATCTTCAGCCTTAATCGGTGTTTAAGAGGCAAAGCATCAGTTCACAGACCCCGAGGATCGGTCAAAGGATCCTGAAGCGAGCGAGTAATATCGAGGTTTCGTCGTTGAGAATGTTTTCTCTCAGACAGGCGCCCATACGATATTTATAATGCAAAATCACTGAAGGAGTTTCCCACCCTAACGGCAGTTCAAAGAAACCAAAACATTTATGAGACAAACCTTTCGGTAGTTTATTTTATTTTGGTTCAAATCACCCGGAGATGCAGCGGCCCTAAAATGTCGAGATCATATACGGAGAAAATCATTCTTTCCCAAAAGTGACGAGATATTAAATATACGGCGTGTCAGCGAATGGGTTTTATTTTTTTGCATTCATTGTTGTGTTTAAAGATACATTTAATTTCCACCTACTCCTTGATCATCTTAGGCTCACCCTTGCTATAAAGCACAGAAGGATATCATTGTAATGGTTGTTGATGAAATATCAGTGGAACGCAAGTATCCTCCTCTTGAGACAAGTTCTCTGTGCAATATTGTAAGATAGACTGAGACTAGATGTATTCAAGATGAATGTTCAAGCTATGGGCTATGATGCACCTGATTGGTGTTGTTTTTAATATGACAAGCATGTTTCTTTGGATCCTGATCTAAAGCAGCTGGTGATGTTTGCTCTTTCTCTGTATTTGTGATTGCCTTGCCCTCATTGTATGCTACATTTCATTTCATTTCTACTGGTAGGAAACAGAAGTATAATATAGGATTCACCCTTGTTAGGTGCCCTATGTTTCCTGCTCTCCCTACCTCAATGTTTTCTACTTATATGTGTATCTGAATGTTGATTTCAATTGGTTTAACTAGTGTAGTGGATGATATTTCCTGCTCTCTGATGTATGAATTGATGAAGTCCATGTTTAGATGTTCTTGGTAGGATTTAGCTGGAAGGTTTGGGAACACTGGGGATTAGTGTTAGCCCTGTCCACTAGGATCTTTGCTCGACCAGCTAGCCTTTCTAAGATCCCTTGTAATTGCCTCTGATTTTGTCCAAGCAGGCCTTGAGTTAAATGACCTCTGGTCTAATCTATAGATAGATTCGGATGGTTCTCCTTCACTCAGTTTCAATCCTTAATGTCCCATCCCACCAATCATCCTTTAAGATCCAAATGCTCTAGATTACTAGCCCAATTGAAAGCTTGCACATTGACTACAAATAAATCCTTTCTTGACTCCATAGCCCAATGGCTTTGATGTTCTCTGAGTCATCTGTCTCTGCCTAAGCTTCCTCTTTGCTCATCCTTTTCTTATATTGGTCCTTCTTTTCCTGATTCCCTCCAACCAAACACAAACAATCAAACCAACAACCCTCAGCCTACAACTAGACTAAAATTTTATACTTTAAGATTCAAAGACATATCCTTTGACTTGTATAGAGAGATCCCTCTCTGGACCTAGGAGGGCTAGATCCTAAGGCACAAAAGTGGTTCTGATGTTGTCTCATCTTTTGGTCTTGCCAATTTGACCAAAACATGGGAACCCCAACACTGACCACCTAGGTGCCTTGTGCACGTTCGGGCGGCTCGTTTGCCATTTTCTCCCTTATGGCATCGTTTGGTCGAGTGCGTTGTGTCGTGCCGTGTGAGGTCGCCTGACTGGGCACGTTCTGGTCGAGTTGGGCCATTTCGTTTGAGGGTGCTCGTATCAGTTTTGCTAAGTTGTGACCACTCGGGTGCCTTGTGCATGTTCGGGTGTCCCGTTTTCCATTTTCTCCCTTATGGCATTGTGTGAGGTCGCTCGACTGGGTGCGTTCGGGTCGGGTCATTTCATTCGAGGGCGCCCGTATCATTTTTGTTAAGTTGTGACCACCCGGGTGCCTTGTGCACATTCAGGTTGCCCATTTTCCATTTTCTCCCTTGTGGCATCATTTGGTCAGGCACGCTGTGTCGCGCTATGTGAGGTCGCCTAACCAGGCGTAGTTGGGTTGGGTCATTTCGTTTGAGGGCGCCCGTATCAGTTTTTCTAAGTTGTGACTGCCTGGGTGCCTTATGCACGTTCGAGTGGTCCATTTGCCATTTTCTCCCTTGTGGCATCATTTGGTCGGGCATGCCGTGTCGCGCCGTGTGAGGTCGCCTGACCGGGCATGTTCGGGTCTGGTCCTTGCGTTCAAGGGTGCTAGTATCAGTTTTGCTAAGTTGTGACTGCCTGGGTGCCTTGTGCATGTTCGGTTGGCCCGTTTTCCGTTTTCTCCCTTGTGACATCGTTCGGTTGGGTGCGCCGTGTGAGGTCATCGGACCGGGCACGTTCGGGATAAGACGTTTACGTTCGGCGCCCGTGTGGGTTTGTTAATTGTGATACTTTGGGTGCCTTGTGCTTAAAGTATTGCTGGATGTTTAATGACATCGATACATTAATTTTGCGCTATGTCGCGCGCGGCCCAAGGCACTGACGAGTGCGTTCGGGTTACGTTGTTAAGCCAAAAGCGTCGTCTCCAGTTTACTAAGTTGCTGTGACACTTAAGATTACCTTGTGCGATTAAAGCAGCCGTTTTTCCGTTTGCTCGCCTTCGGCCCGTTAAATAAAACGTATTTATGTCATGTTGTGTAGTGCCGATGAAGCGCCAATCCCAGGTGAGTGCCCGTTTACCGTTCGCGCCCATGTCAGTTTGCTAAGTTGTAGCGCATGTATTGCCTTGTACATCGTAAGGTAGCCGTGTGCCATTTCTCACTGTGTGACCGTTTAGAATTTATGATGTGCTTGTGTGGTCGCGGGCTTGATACGTAATAAGGTTAGGTAAATTCGTTAATGGTGCAGTATAGGTTTTACCGGTTGTGATCACCGGTGCCTTGTGCACGTATTAAAGTGCTTGGTTGCTATTTCTCGCATAGCATCGTTAAATTAAATGCCATCGTGTCCATGATAAGTATTGATCTTTGATAAATAGCGTTTTGGATCAAATGGGTCGTTTCTTTCGAGGGCGCCCCTATCAGTTTTGCTAATTTGTGACCGCCCGGGTGCCTTGTGGACGTTCGGGTGGCCCGTTTTCCATTCTTCAGACTTAAATTGTGTGACAACACTTTGGCTGAGTTTGAAACTGGATATTGAACATACATTTGGTTTGATTGCAATAGACATTTTCATCAATAAATGTAAAGAAATGGCTAACAAATACTATAAATAAATAAATAAATAAGACATGGCAACAAGCTACAACAATACTTACAAAATTGTTACATTGAGATGCAAAGAATAAGCAACTAATTTAACCCCTAACCCATTTACCCCTAAACCATAAACCTCTAAAACCTTGACCCCTAACCCCTAAAACCTTAACCCATAACCCATTTAACCCCTTAAATCCCTAGTAAACCCCTAACCCATTTAACCCCCTAAACCCTAAACCTATAAACCCTTAACCCCTAACCCCTTAAACCCTTAACCCTAACCCCTTAAACCCTAATTCCCGACCCCTAACCAATCTAAACCCCTAAAACCTAACCCCATTAGCCCCTAACTTCTAACCCCTAAAATCCTTAACAGCTAAATCCCCTAACCCCCTAAACCACTAACCCATTTAACCCCCTAAACCCTAAACCTATAACCCCTTAACCCATATTAACCCATTAAACCCTAATTCCCAACCCCTAACCCATTTAACCCCCTAAACCATAAACCTCTAAACCCGTAACCCATTTAACCCCTAAACCCTAAACCTCTAAACCCTTAACCACTAACCCTTAAACCCTTAACCCCTAACCCATTTAACCCCCTAAACCCCTAACCCATTTAACCCCCTAAACCCTAAACCTCTAAACCCTTAAACCCTAACCCCAAACCTCTAAACCCTTAACCCCTAACCCCAAACATCTAACACTTAAACCCCTTAACCCCTTGATCTGCTAGGGGCCGGTTACCTTGATATTAACGGTGGTGTATTCATACTCCTTCTGAATAATCAATAAAGGTTCAAAGAAATTGACCAATATGTTGTCAAGTTTTATCTTATCCATCTCTGGGGTAAGCTGCTTTTCGGCTAACTCCACTGCTTTTGATCTCAATTTTTCCAATTCCTTCGTTCTCTCATATGATACCCAAGCCTTTGCCTTTCTCTTCCATTTTGATTCCGTAATAGTGTCATAGTGATGCCAGCCAACTTCTTTGGGAATCCTTCCTAGTAGACAATACTCGTGACCTGGCTGAAGCCTCAACACTTTCAGAGCATCTGGAATGACCTCTCTCTTCCCCAATCTCTCTCTCTCTCTCTCTCTACCCTCCAATCCTCTCACAGCTATATCCCTCCCTCTTTCCTTCTTTCTTCCCCCATTCCATATTTTTGTCACTATCTCCCTCTCTTACCCTTCTCTACCTCTCTCACACCTCTCCCTCTCTCTCTCTCAGTTGATCCATTCCTTCTCCCCCATCTCCTTTAGTTTATCTCCATCTCTCCCTTGTGACTCCCCTTGTCTCACCACCTGTATCAATATATGTCTTTATAATTATTCCTTCTCATATATATAGAGAGTTAATATATATCATGACATATTGGGACCTACGATTGGGTTAATTATGCCTTGTTGGCAAGGTTAAAATGGTTAATCTTTGATAGATAAAATGTAGATCAAATATTTCATCAAAAATAGGGAACCATACCCTATATTCTTCCAGGCTATGCCTATCAGTCGCTTGGCCTCTTCTTGCTCTCACATAAATGTAGTCTTGCTTGAATGGTACAGAAGAAGGTTTCACATTATCAACTATTTGTTTGGGACAACTTTTAGTTGTTTCAACACTGCTACATTATAATTCAAGCTTATCCTTTAAACCATATTATTCTTTTGTACTCTCTTCAACTTTGTAGTGCTTTCCATTCCTCTCAGTCACATATGTTTCCTTGGTATGTTAAGGGAAAAGGTCGACAACATTAGGATGTTTTTTCAATAAACAAGGGTATTTCCAGGACACAGTCAGGTGGAGCAAGAGTATAAGAGCCAAATTTCTCATTATTGTGGGACACTCGAATTTAATATTTTCTGGAGTAGTCATGAGGTGCAGTCTGGTTATTAAGACTTCATCATATGGCCATTCTTCGGACTTAAATTGTGTGACAACACTGTGGCTAAGTTTGAAACTGGAGATTGAACATACATTTGGTTTGATTGCAATAGACATTTTCATCAATAAATGTAAAGAAATGGCTAACAGATACTATAAATTAATAAATAAAGAAGACATGGAAACAAGCAACAATACTTACAAAATTGTTACATTGAGACGCAAATAATAAGCAACTAAATTAACCCCTAACCCATTTAACCCCCTAAACCCTAAACCTATAAACCCTTAACCCCTAACCCCTTAAACCATAAACCATTAAACCCTTAACCCTAACCCTTTAAACCCTAATTCCCAACCCCTAACCCATCTAACCCCATAAAACCCAACCCCATTAGCCCCTAACTTCTAACCCCTAAAATCCTTAACTGCTAAATTCCTTAACCTCCTAAACCCCTAACCCAGTTAACCCCCTTAACCCTAAACCTATAACCCCTTAACCCCTAACCCATTAAACCCTAATTCCAAACCCCTAACCCATTTAACCCCCTAAACCATAAACCTCTAAACCCCTAACCCATTTAACCCATAAACCCTAAACTTCTAAACCCTTAACCACTAACCCTTAAACCCTTAACCCCTAACCCATATAACCCCGTAAACCCTTAAACCCCTAACCCATTTAACCCCCTAAATCCTCAACCTATAAAACCTTAACCCCTAACCCCTTAAACCCTATTTCCCAACTAACCTAACCCATTTAACCCACTATATACATAATACATAAATTATAAAGAAAAAATATATATATATAAAAAGAGATTAAAACTCCAAATATTTAAAATACAACATAATTTAATAGTGTAAAGTTTAAAAGTACTTTTAATAAAGCATGATGATTTAGTAGGGTAGAAGGATTACTATATGCAAAAATCAGTGCATTATTTACTCATATAGCTTTAATTGCTTCTCAAAAAGATATGTTTTATTTTTTTTATTGTAAATATTTTTAAACAATCAAAATAAGCAAATATTTAATTATTTAGAAATTGTTTTAATTATTTAAAATGATTATAATTATTAAAAAATATTTATTTTTAAATCAATTTGAGTGGCCTTAAAAAAACACACACGTGTTTCATTTCAAAATGTCAAAATTTTTGAAATATCAAAAGTTTTAATTTCCCTCATTCATTTCCCTTCGGTTGCATGGTTTGTCCAGGGAAGGAGGGAGGATCTGATACGAATCTGAGTTGGGTCAATAGCAAAAATTCCAAATATCCTTCACATTCAGGGGGGCCAATGTGGCAACCAGATCGGATCGAAGTTTTGGGAAGTGGTTTGTGAAGAACACGGGATGGATCTTAGTAAGAGATATCAGGGCACTTCAGATCTATAGCTTGAAAGGGTTATGGATAGGTCTTCAGACCTGATAACTTCGTTTTTGGCCAATCTGGGGCTGGAAAAACAATCGGGCCAAGGGGAATTACACGGAAGGAGTTGAGCTCATTGATTCTGTGCTTGATGTCGTTAGGAAGGAGACTGAGAACTGTGATTGCCTGCAAGGTATGTGTCTTTTTCAGATTCGAATCCTTGACCTTGTGTTTTTGAAATGTAGGATTTCATTTGATAAAATGATGTGGGTTTTTGCTGTGTACTGGTTTTTTGCTGTGTACAAGGTTTCATAAAAAGTCCCAATCTGAAGCTGCAGAGTGTTTTCATCCGTGTCTTTGCAAGTCCCAATCTCAAGCCGCAGAGGTACAATCTCGTTCATGCTTTATGTTTTTTTTTTAAATGCATGAAGTAAACTATTGAAATACTTCACATAATCAGTTGGAAGTAAAATCTGACCCAGATATAATCATGTCCTATGATTTAGAAACAATCATCTCCTCTGATCCAGAAATGACTTAATCTGCGGAAGATCAATCCCCAGAAATGCCAATAGTGCCACAGTTTGTATCACTGACCGAGGAACAACAAACTCTATTAAGAAAGGAGGAATTCACTCGTATAATTGAAACCTACAGGCAATATGATGGTGCAGGGGTCAGGGATTTGCGATGTTCACTGCTTGCACGATTGATTGCTTAGGTATATGCTCATAAAGTTTTTTATCAATAGTCTGTATGAACTGCTTTAGAGATATTGGAATCTGACTTTGCCTTGTCGTCAATGTTTGGCTTTAATGGTTGCATTCTGAACTTTTAAAATCCTCTTTATAAACGTGGTTTTCTCAAGAAAACACTAATATGGTAATACATCCTCTACAAATGAAAAGCGATTCTTCAACAAATTAGTGTCTACACTAAATCCTTGTACATAAGATTCTTATTGAAGTGCCCGCTTGCACCATTACTGATTCTAACACCTCGCTCAAAATAATGTCACCTTATTATATGACATCTGCAACCAACCACCTTTCATCATCAATCCCAGATTGTATGGTTGTTGTTACATTGATTGCATGATCATGAGAGAAATTTTCAAATTCCATTCTAATAAGGCTTAGAAGCTAGAAAAATTGAAAGACAAATTCCTTAAAAATACTCTAACCATCTTACCTATTCATATTGCGGACCTTTTGCTTTATATAGTCTCTTCTGGCCTGACCCCTAGCGAAGTTTCTTAAATCAATCATCTTTATAAATATGATGATAAAAATGAATCAATTAATTGCGAGACTATCATGCTGGGATACACCATGTTAAAACTCTTTGCCAGAAGAGCAGACAAATTCATCTCCATATGGGCAGAGAGGAAGAAATTACAGGTTTAAGGTTTAGTCATTGCAAATGGAATCACCACACTTTTGACTATTTTTCAATCCTCCCAAATGTAATTGAGGAAGCAAAAGTAAGTTTATTGTTGATCCATGGACACCTGTTAAGCCTTTCAGATAGTTGGAAGAAACCTACTATTTGAGAGGTTGAAGGTATACCTCTCCTATGCTTGGCGATCTCTATAATTATGACCCTATATGAGATTCAAATGATCATCCTTGGGGTCTATTATATACATTAACATAGTAGTAGAGCAAGGGTGTCGACTGCCTCACATTCTTTGGACTTCATATTTATCGATGAGAGTTTCTCATTTCAAAATCCATGGGTGTTAAAGGTGGAGGCCCTCTATGGAATCTCCATTTCACTATCTTTTGACAACACTGTCCTTCTATTTCACGAATCCAAAAAAAAAAGTACATTTTGAGCTCATTCTGGGATGAACATGGTCTTCAAGTCCACCTTGCAAACACAAAAGCATGTAAGTAATCTCACCTTCTTTTCAAGGATAACAGGTAGAAATGGTGACATCCTAGTCTTTCCTTTGAATGGTATTATTTGGTTCATATTTTAACTTGTTTTCGACATTTATATCAATGTTGAACAGAGGATTGCAACATTAACAACCTTGGAGAGACGATGTTTCCAACTTCAGTTTTAGGATATTCAGGCTAAGTTCTAGTTTCTTGACACCATGGTGATTAATTCTCTCCTTGTTTGCAAGGTTTGGAGTTTGGAGCCCATATCTAAAAAAAACAAGTCACGACTCAATTGAGAGACGTTACTCATTGCTATTCTCTCATTTATGGGAAACACTGTTGTAATACAACCCACTTAAATTGCAAGGCCATTGCCTTTTCCTCATGAAATCATCCTCCATATCCTGAAGGTTGAAATAGAATATTGCAACATACACTGCTTCATTTTTCTTTTGTTACTTTTGTAGGACATTAATAATCCATTGAAAATCCTAGGCTTCTCACCTGGTTAACAACTCTAAGGTACTGAGAGATATGTTGCTGATTGAGGATGCCAAATTGTTAGACCATGCATCTTATTCTGATTTTATTTTCCTTAAGGAAAAGGATATAAATTTCACTATGTATTCCCTTCCATTTTCATTTTTGTTTTTGATGGTGAGTAAATAATTCTGTATATATAAGAAATATTTTTGCAAAAGTGGGGATCCAGATAGAAATTTCCACTCCAAGGACAATCCTTTGGGCGCACTCAGTGTCTTTACTTTTCTTTTTATATTTTCTGTCAGAGGCTAGTTGCTCCAATATGACAGTAATTTGAAGTCTTTTCATAATACTTTGTTACACATGACTTTCATTTTCTTGTAGAATTTATAGAAATGAGTGGATATCTTGTGGACTGTTGTAAACAAAATTAGTTCTATTACCATGCTCAAGAGAATTTAATGTTTGTCATTATTGGAGGACAGAGATATACCATAAGAGCTCAGTTTTGTGTTGTAGCCTTTTATTAAGACTTGAATCAGTTAAACCCTCATACCTATTGCAACCCTATTTGAGGCTTGGTTCTATTGAAGCCACCATACTTTGGACCTCTTCATTGCAATCTCAGGCCAGGGATATAGCTACAGGATTTTAACGTATTTTATGCGGTGAACATCTATTAAAATCTTAGATTATCTCCTATTTACTGATGCTTGAACAGAACTTTCAAATTAGCTAAGTCACCTATTTTCATTTATGAGCCCAGTGTTAAGTTACAAGACTGTGATAAGACTTAGTGACTTATGTTTCGTATACCAATCTAGCTTGTAAATCTCGGTCCTGTGGAATTGAGACCAAGAACACCTCAGACTTACCTTTGTGGAAGTAGAGTGGTGATAACACATATGTGGAGTATATTTGAAGGGTAAATTAGTGCTTCCTTGGAGTTCAGATAGAACACATCTGTATAAGTGTATACCAGTGTTTATTTGAAGCTCAGGTAAGACAGATTTGTGGAGGATTAAATATTCAACTGTGGAGGGCTCGATGATATTGGAGGCATGAAAAATCGACACTGTGGTGGAAATTTTGATTTATAGACCACTTTCCACCACGATTTATGTTTAACGTTCCTTTCTACTGAATTTAGGTGAATGTACCCAAGTTTGTGCATGTAGATCCCATAGGGAGAATGTGACCAAACCAGTTCATCATCTTTGTTAGTAAGCCTTATACAAGACTATGTCAATGCTTCCAAATACATATTCTGTTCCTCATGAAATCCTACATCCAACTCCAATACTTATGTCATTTTACATCCTTGCCTCCAAATGGTAAATTGAGTTGGGTTGTCGAAATTTGGTAGTTTAGTGTTCCCATTTTCATGAAGAAAATTAATTATAGGTTGTGCCTTCCAATGTTTGTCACCACTTCTTGGCCATGGATCGACTGCAATTCTAACCTGATTTCCATTTCCTACTTTATATGCCAGACCAGAATCAATTAAATTGAAATAGTTTAAAACATCTCTCCATAATAGAAATATTAACCTGAGAAATTTTAGTCTAAATAATCAATTCCTCGATAAAATTTGGTGCAATATATTTGTTTTGAACCACATTAGACAATATATATATATTTTAAATATTTTTAACTAAGTGTCGAAAGACCGATGCCTTAGACGTCGGAAGAGCGACGTTATTTTTTTTAATATTTTGACATTTTCATTGGAATACCGACACCTTAAACGTCGGAAGAGAAATGTTAATTTTTTTTATATTTTTACATTTGTGTTGGAAGACCGACGCCTCGATCGTCAGAAGAGCGATGTTTATTTTTTAAATATTTTTAGCTTGTTCATCACTAAAGCGACGTTACATAAGCGTTGGACTAAACGCCAGATGATATTTCGTCGGAATTAAATGTTGGAAGCCATAACATCGGAATTGTGACATTTTTATGAAAACCTAAAAAGCATCAGAAGACCGACAATTTGTGATCGTCGGAAGACCGATAGTTGTGTGTCGTCGAAAGACCGACGCTTATAAAATGACGGAATAGTGACACTTTGCAAAACGTCGGAAAAAGTGCCAGTATTGCGACACTTTGGCAAAGCGTCGGAATTGCGACATAATGGCTAACCACATTTTGTCTGGCCTCAAACTATTGCTCTTGCGACGACTATCTGTCAGAATAGCAACGAAGTGGCTGTCGGAAATTGGGCCAAATTTTGTAGTGAAAGAACAATTAGAAAGAATAACAATTTGGCTGGTAAGGGTTTCGAGTAACTATGAAAAGGAGGTCTGGTGGTGCGTGTTGGGTTTCTTTACAGGGGGTGTATAAGGCCAATAGAAAGTCCCCTCCTGAAGGTGCATGCTCCAAGTTAGATTGTTTTATCTGAAGCAGTGAGATTGCTGAGCCTTCTACCCATGTTAATAACGAGGTTCCAACATATTTGTCCCCTCCCTTCAAGGCAAGTGAAACCACTTGGAACACACTTGAGATCCCACAAATGCTATCCAGCTGCATGCTCGGTGGTGGAAATACTAGCTAGCCCGAAAGACTTGCTAGCCATTCCTATAACTGCATCCCACTTGAGATCCCACAAACGCTACCCAGCTGCATGGTTGGTGGTGGAAAGACTAGGTAGCCTGAAAGACTAGAGAGCCATTACTGTAACTACATCCCTGTCAACTCTTTCAAATTTGTGTGTTTTTTTTAGCAGAGAGCTCCAAATTTGTGTGTTGTTGTTATGTGAGAATCCTAATCGCCTGCCAATACACAAGAATACCTTCAGGTGGGTCTACTGCTCAGTATAACAACCATTCAAGGCATACATGGCTGCGAGGTGATTAGAAGAACTCGGGTTTCTTGGTTTAGTGTGGATTGGATAAATTTTTTTGAAGTATATGGTTGAGAGGTGAAGAGAAGAATTCAAGTTTCTTGGTTCAGTGTGATAGGAAATCTAAATCAATTTTCTCTAAGAGCGGTGCATTTTTGAAGGAGGTAATGCTCACCTTGGTTCAAGTTGCAGAGATATAGGTATAATGGCTCAGTTATGACACGTTGGGCGTCCAGTTTGAAAAAGAGGGACGAGTGGTGATTTATATTTCATTCAATTGTCAAAAATTTTATGCCACGATATTTACATGTATTACAACTATATATTTCTAACATTTGTATTGAATCACACCCTTAATAGATATTAATCTATTGTTTAATTTATTAAGTAATGGTGTCATTTTACATTACTTCCATCTCTCATCACTCGGTTGAACAAAGATTGGTCGCCATGTCGTCATACCTACGTGTCTCCTTACCACGTGGTTTTATAGCGTGTGTCCACTTCCCCCATTTGACATGGTTGTCACCTATCACGTGACGCCAAGGAAATGAACAACTTTCTTTTCTTTGACTTGCCTTGGAAAAGGCCGAGGTTTACCCGAATGGGTTGTTCAGGACAAAAAAGACAACTTTCTTTGGTAATTTATGAATTAGGGTGAACAATGAACCAATGGAGGATACACCATCAAGTCTGGTCTGGTACGGGGGCCACTAGGGCTAGTTTTATCAGGGCGGGTATAGACCTTGTGAGGTGTGGCAAGTAAAAACATAGCAAGTTATACATTCCGGGATCTATCAAAGAGGAAGGGTAAAGTACAAGTTTACACCCACAACAACTTAAGGTATTCATGAATTTACATCTTCATGACACCAAGCCACGCAGTTTCTCTCCTTTTTTGCCCCTCTATAAATAATTCTCCACCCCCACTACCTTATCTCGTATGAAAATTACAGATGATCGGTGAATCGCTGACATGGCGCCACTTCCAAGTCAGTCAAATTCTCAGAAACAAAAACTTCGATTAGTAGTCTTCATTTACTTTTTAATCAGCTTGGTAGATATGTATTCTCATGTAAGGATTATCCCCGCAATACATTTACACAGTTTCGGTAGCAGTGCTTTTGATAGTTTCATAGGAGGTGGTAGTAATGGTTTTTCCATCACAAGAATAAAGACTTAGCTACGATGGCAATGCCACTTTCTCTCCTTATGACAGTGAATTCCTTCGGCTACTTTGACATTGTAACCCCCTTGTCTTCCTCTGTAACCCGCAACCAAACCTAAGGATTTGCATGTCCTAGATGTAGCTTAATTTATTGTAACATACTAGTTTAGGCTTAGCCACGATGACAATGTGGCTTTCTCTCCTTAGGACAGTGAATTCGTTCGACTCCTTTGACATTGTAACCCCCTTGTCTTCCTCAGTAACCCACAACCAAACCTAAGGATTTTCATGTCCTAGATGTAGCTTAATTTACTGTAACATACTATTTGGTAAGAGTATAAGGTAAGTAAGCATCAGGGGCATAGCAGGTAAATATTAAATATTCAAGGTTCTAGGTGTTATACTCCATCCATTCTACGGTTGCCGGATAATCTGTATCATTTCATTGATCGTCACTGAGGTAGCTCAAGCCTCTCCTTTTGAACCATCGTCACTACTAATACAATGGTGATGTATAGGTACATCATAGGCCTCTTAGTTGGAATACAGTTGTCGTTCATGAAACTGAGTTTCCTACATTTATTTTAAAAAGTAATGTACAAAAAAGCTTCGAAATTTTTTTTTTTTAAATATTTTATCAAAATATAAACGATTAAAATCTTTCATATGTGGCAGGGACTACCTTTGTTGTGGCTCTTGTTATTTAATGTTGATCTGGGCAGTTTGAATATGCAGGCATGCATAATTATCATATCCACAATCCGTGGAAATCACCCATTGTAAATAGTGCATCAACGACTTTATCATTTCAAAAATGAGTTTAAGTTCATTGATTTGGTCTAATCATAAATGGTATTTGATTTGGTCCAATGTAGAAGCCTGAGAACTAAGATATATGTTTTTGACTTGTTCTTAAATGTTCCAAAAATGCCTTGATCTGGTCATGGTATGGGATAATGGTTGATTTGGCCATTTTTTGAAATCACAGGCATTATTTACATTTACCCACTCTTTTCTTTGAGTAGAGGTTGGTTCTTTATGCTCCTATTCAAGTAGATCAAGAATAAAATATCGTTTTAAGGTGCACACCAAGAAAGAAGAAAACATCATTTGAAGGTGCATGCTAAGAAATCACAAGCTAATATCGATCCTTCAAATTTATTTGACATACTTAGATGAAAATAATCTCCTGGATGAAAATGGATGTTTATTTTCACAATACATGCTAGAGTGGGAAAAGGGTTTTATTTTCCTATTAATACATTTTAGCAATTTGATGCATCTGCAATAAAGATTGCAAATGATATATACCTGTTCCCAATAAAATAATAAATGTCTGAGGGAAGGATTTCTTAAAAAAAAAATGTTGGCCTTTATTTTTTTTAATAAATGAATTTAAAATTTGGTCCACTTGGTCGTTTGAAAATCAATTTGGAAAAAATGAAAGACAAGGGTCAAACATTGACAACCAAAGATCAATTCTTCATTTGGTTTTACATTGATGAAGAGATTGCTCAAGAGAAGGTGGAGGAACAATATTTTCGTGCAGCATGCAATTATCATGTTATGCTAAGTGGTTTCCTAGTAACGTGTGTGCCATGTGCGTAGTGAAAGTAAAGCGTATGAAGCTCTGTGGCATGGTTGTGTGCTAAGAAGTTGATTGGAGATATGTAACAACAATGTATAGTTTGTTGTGTGAGCATTGTGCATATCATGTGATTGGATTTAGTTAAGAATGTTAGATCATGGAGCATGAGAGTAGTGGGAGTAATAAAAGATGAGGTTTTTGTAGAGGATGTTAGAGCACTAAACGATAAAACCTCGATGATGTACTCATGAAGAGAGGGGCTTGGTCATGGTGCTAAAGCATGAATTACAGGTACATTGATCCAGATTTATGGAGGAACACAATAAAATACAAAAATAAACATAAACGTAGCAATGCAGAAGCAAATGTACTTCATTTCATTAATATCAAATACGTGAAATAATCTTACAAACAGAATGGAAATAAACTAGCTCGGGCGATGGTAGCTTATCTCTGAGAAGAGATGTAGTGGCTAAATGCCTCTGAACTTTGTTAAAATGAGGCTTAAGGTCCTTTTTATTATTAACAACCATGGGGAAACCCTAAAAAACAAAAACCATAACCCGAAGAGATGGTACACCAAGAGTTTGTGGGCCCTGTTGGGGTTAGTTGGGAAGCTAACTTCCGAGGGTTGTAACTTGGTCATATTAACTTTGTTTGGTGCATACGATATATCGTCGGAAATATCTCTCCAAGAAATACAAGGTTTTCTGCAGGTACTTTCCTACAACTATGAGCATGTTGCGGACCTCAAAAAAACGTTGTTTAGGGGGTTAAAACTGCTCTAGAAGTTTAGGACCTGAAAAATTGCTAAAAATATTAAATGTTGTTGTAAACAAGGAAATTGATGAAACTGATTAGAGGTTTATGTAGACTAGGTCAGTGACCACAAATATTGATTTGCATCATATATTAGAATGACGTTGGAAAATATAAGGATGCCAAAATAGAGCCAACAACTATTTGAAATTCATAAGGACTGTACGTATTTGGATACCGTGAATAGAAAATTTTTAATATTTTTATTTGAGAAGTTATGTTCAGTATTTATTTCAAACTTGATCAAGGAAATCATTGATTACAACCTTGAAATGACCGACGAAAATCCTGTTTTTATGTGGCCTTGAAATCATAAAGGCTACTAGCGAGTGTTCAAATCTATAATAAAATGCATATTGATGTGAAGAACCAGCCACGACTTCACAACAACAACAGAGCTGATTGGAAAAATCCATCTGATATATTCAGTGCAATGGAGTTGTAGAAAAACCATATAGATTCAATTGATCTTGTAATATGCTAAAACAAAATACTTGAATCTATTTTACAAATTGCGGAAACCAATTACAATCACACAATCACATGAAGAAGAAAGAGAAAGAATTTCAATCGCACGACACAAATATGTATATGGGGAAAGCCTTAGTTAAAAAATTTGCTATCCGTATATTGTATTAAGTCAAGGATATGAAACAATGAAATGCTATTTACCTTCCTGAGAAACCTTTGCACTATCTCTTACTGTCTCATTATGATCCCAACAAGTTTGGTTCAATAATTAACCAAAAACTTGCCTCTGGGTTGCTTAACCTTGATTACGCATTACTTGAAGAATTGAGTTCCTATTAATTAGGAAATTTTCGAGAATTGATTGTGAAATTCATCTAAGGTGTCCTGCTTACCGCATGCATGACCTGTACAGTTTTCTAATTATACAACTAATAATTCTCTTCCCTTTAAATCCAATCTCAACTAGGTCGCTCTTAGAACTGACATTCAAAAAATATTTATAGAAAATTATAATTTATGTAATTGATCACTACATGTGAATTAAATCATATTTAATTCATTGGACCTCTCACTAGCTCATCCATCAATTAGAACTAGTTAAACTAATTTTAACTCAAATAATCAAGTTAAAAAATTACAACTCTAAATAAACTGTAAATGGACCCTATAAAAATTAGAGTGAACTATACATGCCTCTAGTTTGACCCCCACCTCTAATTGACTGAGATAACTAAGTATTCCTGACTCATACAAGATTTCATGTGAGGTGGAATTACAATTTCCTTCTAATTTAATTAAGGGAAAATTAAATTAGAAGCCCTTCTTGTTGCCAATTTCAACACTCCCTCTCCACAAGAAAGGAATTATCTGCTACCCTAATCCTACTTTTGTGGAACTTGAATTTTCCTCTTGAAAATGCCTTCATCAAGATGTATGCATCATGCTCTTCTATGGGAATGTACTCTAATGACATAATCCTCTTCTCCACACAATCTCTGAGATGGTGATACTGGATATCAATATGCTTGGACTTGTCATGAAAAATTCGATTAACTGAGAGTTTTATGCAACTCTTGTTATCACAATAAATCACAGTCGGATCTATATCTCGACCAAAAAAACCAACATGTATCTTCCTCATTTAGATGGCCTCACATGCTGCCTGATTGTCGACCATGTACTCTGCCTCTGTTGAACTGAGTGCAAATGATATTTGTTTCTTGTTGTAACATGAAACTGTTGCTGATCCAATGTTGAATATGCCCCCTAATGTGCTCTTCCTATCGGATGGAATCCCTACCCAATCTACATCTGTGAAGCCTGAAGCTTCACTCCCTCTATCCATCTGTACCATAGCCCAAACTCTGTAGTTCCTCTGAGGTATCTCAACACATGCTTTCCTGCCTTCCAAAATATCTTGGTAGGATTAACCATAACTTGACTAACTTGGTTAATTTCATATAATATGTCTGGTAGTGTGTTCACCAAATACATGAGTGAACCAAAAAGCTACTGTAGATGGTAGTATCTACTATTTCTCTTGAAGTAGCATCCTCCTTCCTCTAGTGTCATGTTAGAGGAGTCTCCATGGGTTTGTTGCCATCCATGTGGAAATTCCTCAGAATCTTGTTGGAATATTTTCCCTGAGATAGAAATAGCTCCCTATCTCTTTGCCAAATTCCCAATCCTAGGAAATTTTGCAAGAACCCCATGCCCTTCATCTCATATTATCTTGCAAGATCCTCTTTGCAAGACTTAATGAGCTGATCATCACTTTTCAGTACAAAATCATCAACATAAAGTACAATGATCAAAAGCTTACCTTCTACCACAATATGGTAATGGTTTTCATCTGCTTCACTCTTGGTGAATCCCAACCCAATGAAGTAGTTGTTGATCCTCGTGTACCAAGCATGAGGTACTTGCTTCAGCCCATACAGTGATATCTTGAGTCTCCACACATGGGACTCTTTTTCGAATGTATCAAAACCTTCCAAACTCTCAATGTACACCTCACCCCATTGAGGAAGATTCTCTTTACATTCATCTGATGTATCTACCATCCCATCAGTGCTGAAATTGAAATGATTGATTCGATTGATTAGTAACTTGCATCTGGTGCAAAGGTATCATCTTAATCAATCCCCTCCACCTGAGAGAACCCTTTGGCCACAAATGTGGCCTTGTGTTTCTCCACACTCCTATCTGCTTCCCGCTTCACCTTGTAGATCCACCTAGATCCTACCACTGACTTCCCCTCTAGTCTTGGGAGAACTCCCATGCACTGGTTCTGATAATGGAGTCATACTCCTCAACCATGGAATCAACCCAAATTTTTTGTTGAATTGCTTCCTCGAATAGGATGGATCTATCTCTACACCTTCGCTCATAAGAGCCATGTAATCAGTGTACGGCTCTGGGGACCTTATCTTCCTATGATATGATGTGGGTGATCCCAAATTCTCTCTAGAATCAAGCACCAACCTTCTAGCCTCTCTGGTGCACTTCCTTTGGTCTCGAGATGTCTCTGCATGAGTGGGTGTTGCCACTCTCTGAGACTCTGCTTGTGGCTACTCCACATTTGGATATTCTTCTTTTGGAACCAAAAGATCCTCAACTGCATGCAACTGAAGCTTCCTCTCAAGGGAAATTCACATGGCCTTCTCTTCATTTAATTTCACATCTTTTTTTACCATTGTAATCCTGTGTGTTGGAAAGTACACCTAATATTTTTCAGGTGTATCGGTGTACCCCAAAACTATTACCATCTCTGTTGTTGGCTCTAGCTTCTTCCTAGAATATTTGGTTACACAGTAATAAACTGATGAACCAAAAATTTTAAAATGTGACACATCTCATAATTTACCTGAAAAATCTTTCACTTGTGTATCCCAAATATTCAATGAGGACTTATATTATGCAAAAATATTGATGTGTTGCATGCTTCCACCCACAAATGAAATGGTAGGCCCTGATCATGCAACATCGCTTGTGATGCTCCCGCAATAGTTTCATTCTTCCTTTCTGCAACCCCCTTCTACTGTGGGTTATGAGGTGCTACAAATTCTCTTCGAATTCCTTCTGAAGAATAAACATTCTTGAATTCGTTCGAGACATATTCTACACCATTGTTTCTTCTTAGAGCCTTCACCTTCTTCCCTATGTATTTCTTGACAAGTTCCTTAAACTCAAAAAACTTTGAGAACATATGATCTTTATTTTGCATTAAGAAAATACAAAACTTGCGTGAAAAATCATATAAAAAAATCACATAATACTCGTTTTTTGATGTGGAGGCTACCGAGAATGATCCACACATATTTGAGTGAACTCTCTCAAGGATCACCTTTTCTTGGTTTTCCTTATCTTGAAAGGTGGATTTGGTGTACTTCCACAATGTACAACCTTTTCATGTATCTCACCGCTCAAGTTCACCCGTGGGAAGGCCTGTAGAAATATGTTTCATGATATTCAAAGTGCCATGGTGTAGATGGCACAATATTCTGTGCCATAACTCATTTTTTTCTCAGCTCTCCACCTCTATAGTTTCATGCTAAAGGAAACAAAACATTCTACATCCAATTTTTAGTTGTTCTTTACTCAAACCCCAATATTGTTCATCTATCTTGTAGCTTTGTGACCAAAGAAAACCTTTCCTTTTCTAAATATCACATCATAGCCAAGGTCTTCCAACATAGCAACAAAAACCAAATTCTTATTTAAACTAGGAACAAACATGACACATTTTAATGTGAGAGGAGTACTAGACTCCCTTATAAAGGTGGTTGTACCTATACCAGTCATTATATACCCCCTGCCACCTCCCATCTCGATGTGCATCTGTAGATACTTATCCTCCAAGTTACTAAAGAATTAATTGTTTTCGGTCATATGGAATGAAGCTCCACTATATAAGTACCACATGGAACCCGTCACATATGACACCATGCATTCAATGAAGGTGAAATCCAACTCAAACTATGAATCAAGTGCTTCACCTGTCGCTCGTCCTAAGGGATTCTTGTCAGTATTCTTGTGAGGACACTTTGTAGCATAGTATCCAAGCTCATGACAATATATTTTTTTTACCTTTGACAACTCTCGCTTCTTTCCTGCCTGACCAAAATCAGATTTGGAATGGGACGCCTTCCCTTTCCCTTTCTCCTCCTTTCCAGTCAAGGCACAGTTCTCCTCATCATTATTCTTTGATGAGGATCCATCTCTGGTGTTCCATCAAATCTATTCTTGTACAATGTCAGACTAGAATGGCTTCCACTGGGGAAGCTTCTCCCTCCCATTCACTGAATACTATTAATTGTAACAACCCTGGGGAAAAAATCATGTAAAAATATATATAAGAACATGGTTGATGGGACACGTATTCCAAGTTGAATGTTGGGAAAAAAATCCTAGAGGGTGTTCATTATGTGGCAAAGGCAAAAAATTTAGGAAAGAAAAGTGGCATTTACTGACATTTATTTATGAAAATAATGGATTTTAGGAGAAAATGGAGGTGAAAGGTCACAGGTTGTAACTTTCATGTGAGGAGGAAAATGAAGGAAAATAATGGAAAATGAATAAAATATAGGCCTCATTAATAAAAAGGATTCCGAGGATCATTTGGTAAGCCTATTTCAGTGCATTTTTGGAGCTCTCTCATATTCTCTCTCTCCCTCTCTCATACTCTTGGATAATTAAAGTTTTCTTGGAGCACTCTTGGAGAGTGTGCATACTTGGTGATTTGGAGAAAGAATGAAAAGGAAGAGAAGGAAAGCATAATCGGTCATTGGGATCAGTAGCTACGCCGGGATCTGATTGTAGGTACCGAGTTGCAAGTATGTTTTTCTCACTATTTTTTGCATGCATGGTGTATGCATGTGGATTTTCCTAGCCTTACTATTTCTTGGATAGCCATGGTGTTGTGGGTTTACTTCTATTTATTTTTTTCTGGTTGGTTCTCATGATCCCTTTAGATGTTGGGTTTAGTTATTAGTTCCTGGAGCCTTGGTTGGAAAAATTCTCTAGAGCTTGAAAAACTCTTGTTGGGTTGAGTTACTAGTCCTGGAGTCTTGGTCGAAAAAATGATTTAGAACCCTTAGGTGGGTTTAGTTACTAGTCTTGGAACCTTTGTTGGCAAAATGCTATGGAGCCCAGAAACAACTGGGGTTGAGTTACTACTCCTGGAGCCTTGGTTGGAACAAACACTTTGGAGCCCTAGAGTAGCTTAGATAGAGACCAATTCATGATGGTTGTGATGACTGACCATGAGGTGGAATCATTGGTTGAGGGTTGAGGTGGCTTCGCCTCTGGAATCCCTGGATTTGTTTTGATTGATGTGTTTGATGAGATCCCACATTCATGCTTGGAATATGGAATGAGGGTGATTGGATTGAGAGAGACTTGGCTCAGCCAATCTATGATCGGGTGGAATGTGGAAGTCCCATATCTAGTTGGTTTCTACATTCATTAATGATAAATTCATTCCCTTGTTATTTGGTATGTAAATGTACTAATTTATATGTGAATTCTATCGTTGTTTTATCCATGGAATTTCTATTGTTATTATGCTACTTATGGGCATGTATTTTTACAAAGATGATGTATGGCTCGCCCCATGTTTTTACTTGTAAATGAATACAAAATGTATCTATGGTCAAATAGATTGTATTGCAATTAATGATGTAGGGGATCAATGCATCTTAAAAATTCTAAGGATAAGTATGAGACTCCTATGCTTAGATTTTATTTTACACCTTAGCTTTCATGTTTGTGACATATTTGAAAAAACTCTTGTCATGTCTAGGACGAGTCCCAGATGAGTTCTTGTTTATGTGATTGCTTTGTATCATTTTTCTATTGTTATTAATCATCTTTAAACATTTCATGAAGTTATGGGTAGAGCACTAGGTTCTGGGCCTGAAAAGGTGGCTCAAATCCCATAGATGCAGGCACAAAACTGAATTTTTAGGGACATGGTCATGAGTATGCTATTTTATTCCTAGGGATATATCCTCCTAGATGTGGGCATGAATTTTTATTCTTGCGGCTATGGCTCAAAGAGCTAAATATTTCAATGTGACCCAAGAATAAGAGGCCTGGATGGTTGGGTTACCTATTGGGGGTGTTGTCGTTGTTGTACAAGGTCTACGGGTTATGTTTTCCATAGGCTCCACTTCCATAAGGTCACATAGGAGGTTGAATCTCAATATAGTAGCCTCTTGTCACATGTTTACCCCGGTTGGCTAGTTACTTTGGTAGATGTGGGAAGATGGTGTTATAGAGTGGTATCCGAGCATGGTTAAACCCTTGGACTAGATGGGTGATATGTGGTCATGCATTTTTGTTGGTTGCATATGTTTTTAGTATGATTGTATTCTATATTTTCTTGTTGAATCCATGTTGCGTTGGATATGGTGGGATTTGTGTCACCATGGAAGTGTTGATGGTGTTGTTGTTAACATGTTTTCATGAGTGCATGAGTGGTTATGTGTTGCTCATGCTTTTGTATTGTTCATGCACACTTGCTTACATATTGTTTGATATTTTACATGCATTTCCTGCTTATGTTAGGGTTATATAGTGGTCATGCTTCAATGTTATCCATGTATGCTTACTGGTTTGATGTCAAGTGGGTGCATATTGTTAAGTTTGCATTGGTTTAATTGAGGTTGTTGCACATAATGTAATTGTATGCAATTAGTTCATCATGATGATATTGGTATTTTATGATGCTAATGTATTGGCTAAGATCGAGTAGGAGATGCAGATCATGAAAGTGAAGTTGCAACAATAGACTATGGGGTAAGAGTAGATTGTCATACAAATTTGCATGCTTGGCATGCAGGTATGTGACTCATGGTTATTGTAAGAATTAGGGTTACTTATATGTTTATCATTCTATTGTTACTATGGTTACATACGTGATAAATTCTAGTTGATCAGTGTAGTTATATGCATTATGTCTATCTATATGCCTTTCATTATATTTATTTTATGGTTACATACATGATATATTTTAGTTAATTAGTGTGATAATTATATAAAATATATCAACGAGATTCAATCCAATCTTGTAATGTACTAAAACAAAATACTGAATCCTTCTACAATTTGTGGAAACCAAATACGATTGCACAATCACATAACAGGTAAGAGAAAGAAATTATCAATCCCACAACACAAGATGTATTTTGGGAAAGAAACTCCTCAAAACCCTACTATCTGTATATTTCATAAAGTCAAGATCATGAAACAATACAATTCTATTTCCCTCCCTGAGAAACCTTTGCACTCTGTTGACTGTCTCACTATGATCTTGCTCGAATTAGGATTTTGATCTAAGCAAGTTTGGTCCTTTATTTAACCTCCTCCTTGGCTTTAGCCTACATGCCTTGATTACGCATTCCTAGGCTGATTGACTCCATATTAATTAGGAAAATCCCAATTAATGAATGCACAATACCTTCAAGCCTTCTCAATGAACTCATGCATGACCTGTACAATTTTCTAATTATACAACTGATAGTTATATTCCCTTTAACCTCAAACTTAACTAAGATTTCCTTAGAACTAACATGCAACACCTATTTATAGCGAATTATTAGTTAAATGATTCATAACTACTTGTGAATTAAATCAGATTTAATTCATTGGACCTATCACTAGCTCATCTCTCAGTTAGAACTAGTTAAACTGATTTTTACTCAAATAATTGATTTAACTAATTACAACTCACAAATAACTGTAATTGGACCCCCAAAAATCATGGGAGAACTCTGCATGCCACCTCTTTGACCCTCAACTGAAATTTCCTAAGCTATCTAGGTCTTCGTGACTTAGTTAACTAATACAATTGGTCATGAGATGAAATTACAATTTTTCTTCCAATTTAATTAAGGGAAAATTAAATTAGAAGCCCCCTATGGTGCCATTTTCACTTTTTTCTTGTTGCAAATTTCAACACTCCCACTCAAACAAGAAAGGAATTCAATCTATCCTACTCCGGTACCTTTGGAATGTTATGCATGAACACTTATCTAGTATTGTTTTCGCCTGCAATTTCTGAAACTAAAAAAGCATCCAAACTGAATCAATATGATGCATATGTCACCAGATTATTTTACTGCTACTCGTTATTGAAATTTCTATTGAAAACTATGTGTTGTTACTGAATCTACATATATGCCATCTGCACTACTACCAACTCTGATTTGTGCTCCTGTATATTAAACTTGTCACTCTCATATTTGACCGCATCAATCCTACCGATCCATCCTACTACTGTGTATTGTGCCCCCTCCATAGCCAAGTCTGATCCATGAGACCTTCCATCTCAATGGACCCTTCCCAAATTTCCTCTCTTGGGATATGGCTTCACATCACCCCACCTCTCTCCTAGAGGTATGGCTGCATGTGATCCCTCTACCCATATAGCTCGAAATTTCTTCCTACTGGAGGTCTCTGATTGAGTGGATGACTCCACTTGGTCTCCTCTCTACTTATCTAATTGTGTTTGATCCACAAATACCTAAGGCGTCTTCTTAGGCTACATGTTGAGAGGTAATTTATTCTCCCTCTAAACCACTAAGTCTCTAACGTTTTTTTTGCTCCTAAAATATTTGCATGCATATTCGACTTTAAGAGCATATAGGTTCTTGACTCGTACACTAATACGTTTCATCCATCCTGTGTGATGTGTCTAAGAAACACCTTTCCTTTTCTAAATATGAAATAATAACCAAGGCCTTCCAATACTGCTACAAAGACAATATTATTCTTTAGTCCTAGAACATACAAAACATCTTTGAGTCTGAGAGGGGTGCCATTCTCCCACTAAAAGGTACTTGTACCTATGTCAATCATGCTATACATCCCGTCATCTCCAAACTCTATGTTCTATTGGAGGTCCTTCTCCTCCAAGTCACTAAAGAGATCTTTATTCCCTGTCATATGGAATGAAGCACCGCTATCAAGATACCAAATGCATCCCATTATAGTGTTAACCATTCATGCAATGAGAGTAAAATAAAGCTCGAACTGTGAAGCTAGCGCTTCACCTGTTGCTACAACTACAGGCTCCTTCTTGCTTGGCTTCTTCCATGGAAATTTCATGGCATAGTTCCCATACTCATGAGAGTGAAAACACTTGAACTTGGACAAGCCTCTCTTTCCCTCTTTTCCTTGTGACTTATTTCCCTTGCCTTTCTTGCCTTGTTGAACCAATGAAAAATATTCTTCTTTGTCAATGTAGTAGGTCCCTTCTCTGGTGCTCCAAATTATCTCTTCTTGTACTAAGTCGAACCACACTCGCTCCTAGTTTGGTAGCTTCTCCCTCCCATTCACAGAATCCTAGTAGCTATGCCAGCTCTTGGGAAATCCTAGAAGAGCTAGTCTCACCAAATCATCCTGGGCTACTGTCACACCAACACTTACAAGCTCATATTGACATTGAGTGAACATCGTTAAGTATTTTGGTATCATCTCTCCCTCCTCCATCTTAATATTTCTGAGCTTTTACTTCAGCACCGACTTCTTGTGGTCACTACTATTCTGAAAGCGATCTTTCAAGGACTTCAACATAGAATATGATGTCACCTTCCCATGGAGACTTGAGACAATATGATCTTGAACTCCCTCTAACAATAACCTTCTCACCTTCGCTACATTCTTCTTCCATGAATCAAGAATTTGAGAATCTGCTACTACATGATGGGGAATATCATGGTATATAAATGACTTCAGTCCACTTTCCTTTAGCACTTCCTCCATCCTGCCCTTCCATTCTTTGTAATTTGAATTTCACTAAAGGGAATATTTGAGTCTCAAGCCGTTGAAAGACATCTTGATCTGTTGTTGGTATTGAAGAATAAATATGCAAATTCGATGACCCTGTTCAAAACAAACTCTAGTTATTCTCTTCTATTGTGATTCCTAGCTCTTAGATATCATGTATAAAATCTATCAACACAGTTCAATCTAATCTTTTAATGTACTAAAACAAAATATTGAATCCTTCTACAATCTGCGGAAACCAAATATGATCACACAATCACATAACAAGTAAGAGAAAGAAATTATCAATCGCACAACACAAGATATATTTTGGGAAAGAAACTACTAAAAACCCCGTTATCTGTATATTTCATAAAGTCAAGATCATGAAAAAATACAATGCTAATTCCCTTAGTGAGAAACCTCTGCACTCTGCTGACTGTCTAGCTACAATCCTCCTCGAATCTGGCTTTTGATCTAAGCAGGCTTGGCCCTCTATTTAACCTCTTTCTTGCCTCTACCTCACTTGCCTTTATTATTCATTCCTCGTCTAACTGAGCCCCTATTAATTAGGAAAATCCCAATTAATTATTGTGCAATAACTTCAAGCCTTCTCGATGACCTTATGAGTGACCTGTACAATTTTCTAGTTACACAATTGATAGTTATCTTCCCTTTAACCTCAAACTCAAATGGGCCTTCCTTAGAACTCACATGAAACAACTATTTATAGAGAGTTATTAGTTAATTGATTGATCACTACTTGTGAATTAAAGAAGATTTGATTCACTGGACCTATCACTATCTCATCTCTTAGTTAGAACTAGTTAAACTGATTTTAACTCAAATAATTGAGTTATCTAATTACTACTCACAAATAATTGTAATTGGACCCCCTAAAATCATGGGAGAACTCTACATGCCTTCTCTCTCACCCTCAACTCGGATTTCCTAAGCTAACTAAGTCTTCCTAACTCAATTAACTAATACAATTTTTTTTTTGTAAACTTAGTAGTACCTCACTTTTCATTCATTTTGACAAAATGCAGGTTACATCAATATGTATTTCTGTTGACCTCAATCTGCACGTAGGAGACCAGGTCTTTTGGCCATCTCAGAGAGTTAGGCCATCCAAAATTTAAATAGTTTAAATTAGTCTCTTTCTATCTTAAGAGATCTATTGTCTATCTTAACATATATAAACATATAAAAAAAGTAAATTCTATCTGTAGTATGCATGTCAACAAAAAAGCAGGTATTCAGAATATTCAGTCTTCAGATGATTCAATAGGTTCCGAGTCTTTGAAACTTGAATCTGGCATGTCTACCTAGTGCAGATTCTAGAGTCGCCTATAGATTCATCCAAGGCGAACGTTCTGATGATGCTGTTGTAGACGAATCCCTTAGATGTCTCTGCGAATTTAAGCTAGAATTGAGGCAGCCTTCAGATCCCCCCTAATCTCTTGCACTATAAAAATTTATTTAGCCAATAAACACTTCAAGGTCCATTAAATATGAATATACTGTTTAAAAAGTGACATTATACCTCTGGTATGACCAGGATCCATTAGAATTAGATCCAGGAAGGTCTTCCTCGACCTTAGTTATGAGATCCTGTTCCCACCCAGAAATTAGAGACATAACATGAATGGGTGTCCCTTTTGCATAAGCCTGAAACATATTCTTCATGATTTCTTTCCCAGACTTCCTTCCTCTTTTTCTTGTTCCCATTTTTTCCTTCCCTTTATCCTTCCCTTCCTTTTTTCCTGACTATTCTTTAACCATTTTGACTTGAAACTAGTCTCCCAACAAATGTGCATTCACCCAGCCCCACACCAGTGTTTTGAGTTGACATGCAATGGCTTGAGGGTTAAAATCCCTAGGAAGACCCATAGACGGAGACAACATAGAAATATTGAAATCAAAAAGGTGTTTTACAATGATGGCCTGCTTGTTGGGAGCCAGCAGTTTTATGTCAAGATGGCCATAGGTTATTTCCCTCTTCATAATTAAAATATTTCGAGACCCCCTACCACCCAGATAGGCCGAAACTTCCCAAATATCATTAAACTTATCCTTCCTGATATTTACCCTCATGAGGGAAGGTACAAGACCAGAAATGACCCCGATAATCTTTGCAGTGACTCCCATGCAAACCCAGACAAAAGATGAAATAAACCCCCCCCCCCCCCCCCCCAACTAGCCTGGGAATTTTTTTACCGGTTCCACTATCCTTGATGTCACTATTGGTATTGACTGAGCCTCTGATACCCTTGCTACTTGAAGAAATATTTCCATTATGAACAGAACCTCTAACCTCAAATTTGTCATTGCACAACATTCAATCAATTTCCCATAATTTCCGAATAAAATAAAAACAATTGCAGGAGGAAGTATGAAATTTACCTATAGTATTGTTAATAGGACCATGTAGACTACGGAAATATCCAGCAGGGATAAAAAAATGACAAGAAGTATTATCAAACATGCTTTCAAGATAGAGAGGATGACAAGAAGGGATGTAAAACTCACATGTAGCGTCATGAAGATGACATGCAAAGGTTACAAAAAAATATAAATCAATGTAATACTGACATGAAGGAGAATTCATATAACATGAAAAGTGAAAAGGGCATTTACACAGATAATGATCATGGCAATGAACCACCACCTCCTCTGCAATTTCCATGCCCATAAGGTGGAGCAAAATACAACCAGCCATTTGCAGAACTGAAGTGGACTCATAAAAATTAACCAAGACAGGCTTACGAAAGCAAATCAAGACCCATAAATCAGTCATGAAGATTCTATCAACCTTTCCAAACATCATTCTATTCCACTAAACCAACCCATATTTCATGGGACACTGGTATATAGTCATTCCAAACAAGAACCAAAGAACCATAGAATACAAACCAACAATATTCTTCATCTCACAGACATATATAATGAGGAAGAAGTTAGATACATACCCGCGTAGATGACACATCGTTGCTGTCAACACCCTCATCTATTCCTTTGTCTTCTTCCTAGTGTCTTGCATACCCTGATCAACAATAATCCAAAAATCGGAAAACAAAATGTTTTTAACGAGCACCCACATCCTCATGCGCTGATGTTTTCCTCTAGAATCTCTCAACAAGCCTCTCTATCTACCAACTTCCTTAAATGCAGTCATTACACTGCGTGGGTGGAGCCATCCACATTTGTCACCATGCGTCATCACCTTCCACCATATGACTCGCACGTACATTTTCCAAGTCACACCAAGCCGCTTCCTAGTTGGCACCCCGATTGGGGGTTCTGGGTTTGGTTGTTGTTACTTTCCACAATCTCCTGCAGAGTTTCAAGGCTATTATCCTGCCTTTCTTGATGCTAAGGCATATCAAGAACCCTTCCATAGTGGCTGCATCTCAAATTTGCGAGAAGATCAGCTGCTCCATTGCCTAATCGCCGAACATGAGATAGGATAAAATAGATAATGTTGGGCATAAGATCTATAATATCCTATATGAGGCGATTTATTCACCAACAACGACTGGTATGCTCCAAAATTTCTCCTCTCTACAACCTTTGAAGTATACCTTTGACCATAGTCGAATCCCCTTCCACCACAAGCTTGTTATAATGTTCTCGTATTGAAATTACAAGTCATTCTTTTACCGCATTGAGTTCAACTTCTTTATTACTGCCATAGCCTACATCCATAGCATAAATCCTCCATACTTGGCCCCAAGAGTCTCTGAAGATTCCCTCTGCTCTTGCTCGACCTAGATATCCTTTGGAAGCCCCACCATATTTGAGCTTTAGAAAGCCTTGTTGTGGTGCATTGTACTTATCTTTCAAATGATATGCCATCTATTTGAGTTTCCATGAGATCAGGGAAAACATTTGAGGTTTGAGGTTCAGTTGAGCCAGGGTTCGTGCCTCTTGCCCATTCTCTGTCCATTCATCCTGAAGCCATTTTTATGTTAGTATACTTTCTCTTATTTTTTGAGAAATTGTATTCCATATTTCTGTTATTTTCCTAGTCTCCTCTCTAAACATACTTCTATTCCTTTCCTTCCACACTGCCCACATCAAGAAACCTATAGAATAAACCAGGCTCTATTAATGACAAGGTTTTGATATCCCCCTCTTCTCCAGTTTTCCATTGTGAGTTTAACAATTGTTCTATCTCTATCCGTTTGCTGAAAGAGTAAGTATAAATTCCACCACATATGATCAGTAGAGGGGAAACTGTTCAATAGGTGTTCCATAGTCTCAGTATGCTTACCACACATGATACAAGTAGAGGGTCCCAAAATCCCTCGTCTCTGCAACTAATCCCAGGTGAGAATTCTACCATGACCTACAAGCCATAGGAAGTGTTCAATTTTTGGCCAATGCTTAGTAGACCAACCTTTCTAACAAAGTTTTGAAATTTGAAATTGAATATTGTTAACTTTAATATTGTAGCCTTCTTGAATAGTAAACATGCCTTTATTTTTGTAGCCCCACCACATGGTGTAATTTCCAGTGACAATGGGTATTTTTCTGGATTTTAATTCCTTTTCAACGTTCCGCCAATATTGAGTCTCCAAAGCATTCTCCTAATGCTCTTCCACTTTTGCCAATACTGATTAGTTTATGTATCCCAAAAATGATCTACCATTTTGATATTTAATCGGTTTGTAAAGAGAAATATCTCATCTAGGTATATTCTACTAAACAATTTCTCACTTTTCTGCCAAGATCCCTCCTAGAACTGGGTTGTGTTTCCTCCCTTGATTTGCCAGAAACTATGGTCTCTAATGATATTTTTGTGTTAGGATGATAATTCCAAATTATAGATCCTTTAGGGGTATTCTGTAGCTGCAATTTATCTATAGTATTATGTGGCATGTCATATTTTTTCTCCTAGATATTTTTCTAGAGGTATATTCCTTCCTATAACCACCTCCACCACAACTTTTCTCCCATCACTTGGTTGAGTAGATAAAGATCCCTTAGGCCAATTTCTCTCCCCTTTTTCTATTTTGATCAAATTTTCCCAAGATAGGAGAGCCCATTTATGGGTTTCTTGAGATACTTGGCACAATAAATATTTAAATATTAGTCACCCCAGTACAACTAGTTTTAGGGGCATCCATCCCCAATAGTTGATATATGGGGATGGAATGAAGGACCGATTTTAAGAGAACAACCTGATTAGGGCATTGAGTGCATGAAAGGAACAATTTTGGAGGTGATATTGGATATGACTAAGAATATTTTTCCAACAGGATACACAGAGAGAATACCAAGATATTTCGTGGGAAGGGATCCTATGTTGAACCCTAAATTGAGAGACATAAACCTTTGAGACTGAGGAGCGATATTAAAGAATAAGAAATTAGATTTTTCATTATTTATAAGGATTCTAGACGCACCATGAAATCCTTAAGAATGGCTAGAATAAATTTGGATTATTTTATGGTTTCATGGAAGAATATCATAGTGTCATCAACAAACTGTTGCTGGGATAGGTTGAGACCGATGTCCCAAAGATTCAATCCCTTTAGATGTCCTCCAATGACCTTTTTTTTAAGATATCTCCCTAAACCTTCAACAAAAATAATGAATAGGAACGGTGATAAAGGATCACCTTGTCTCAGACCACGAGTGGCATTAAAAGGATCATAAGGAGAACCATTAATCAAGATAGAGAAATTAGGCGTGGAAATAAAATAAAGGATCCATTGAATCCATCTCTGATCAAAACCAAAATTTTGGAGGATATTTTGAAGGCAGGTCTAGCTGAGGTGGTCATAGGATTTATCAAGGTCAAGTTTGATCATCATGCCTTTGGATTTGAGGACTCGAAGAGAGTGAATATCTTCCTGAGAAGTGACTATACCATCAAGGATTTTTCTGCCTTTAACAAATCTAGTTTGCTCAGGGGAAATTAGAACAGGAAGAATAGGTTTGGGACGATTAACCATGATGTTAGACATAATTTTATATATAAAATTATAAAGGGCTATAGGTCTGATCCAACAGGGACTTCAAAATGAATTTGTTTCAAAATCAACAAAATAAAATTAGATTTTAAGGCAAGGTATCCCTATCTGGTCCTTCGCGATTCCTCAAATAATTCCAAGATATCCTTGCCCATGAATGGCCATGCTGCCTAACATAATTTAGCTGTAAAACTGTTTGGTCCCAGTGTCTTATTTTTTTCTAGGCCCTTTACAACTTCTTCCACATCTTCCAGCGTGATCTCCCGAAGTAATGCCAAATTATTTTCTCTGTTAACTAACTGAGGTATATGTTTCTTTTTCCTTTCAATTTCTTCCATTCTGTGTCAATCTGGCTTCATCAGGATGTCACTAAAATGATGCACCAACAAGGCCTCCATGTCCTGTTGTTGGACTAATCTATTTCCTCTTGGATATTTAAGAGAGAAAATTAGATTATGTTGCCTCCTTTTGGATATTTCCCTTGTGGAAGAAGTTAGTATCTTTGTCCCCTTCCCTTAACCATTAAACTCTTGATTTTTGTTTCCACATTATTTCCTCCTGTTTATGACAGTCTTCTAACTTGCTGATAATACTTATTTTCTCCCTGATAAGGATCTCCGATCTCCCTTGTAATATCATATGTTGTTTTATTTGTTTCATTTACCCTTGTAACTTTTCTTTATCTTGTTTTATATGGCCGAATTATGTTTTATTCCATTTTTTTTTTATTTTTTATTTTTTTATTTTTTATTTTATTTATTTATTTATTTATTTATTATTATTATTATTATTTTTTATTTATTTATTTATTTATTTTTAATTTTTTTTTTCTGATTTATGTATTTTAGTCAAATTTGGAAAGGATGCATCCCATTCCTTCCTTTGATTCAGCTTGCTTCCCACCAACCCTTGGCTTTGTTGATGAAAGTATGATCTCTTAAAAAAAAAACACCTCGAATCTAAAAGGACTCTTCTTATTACTCTGCTTCATTTCAACCTTGAGACATATTAGCTAGTGTTAAGATCCCATATAGGAAGGTAGAGGCTTCGTAAAAGACATCAATACCAATGATCTCTTCTGACGCTAAAAACCTATCCAACCATGACACTATCTGATTTTCCCCTCCTCGCCTATTTTTCCAGGTATATTTACCATTCACTATTGGTATATCCACTAGTCATAGATCAGTTATCATATATTTTAACAAATCCATCTCATTCTTGTCTCTCGGTATTCCTCCTTTTTTTTCCTCTAGACTTGTGATCATGTTAAAATCTCCTCCGACCAGCCAATATTTCTCATTATGAAGATTTTTCAACATTCTTCTACTATCAAGGAATGTTGTCTTTTCTCTTGGAAGATGAGGACCATAGACAGAGAAAAAAAGAATCCATTCTTTCATCCCAATTTGCCTAAAGTGCCCTGTTATGATATGAGGTAGCCCCATCCATCCTTTTTCCATGATCTCTGTTGGATTCCAGAGAATAGTTATGCCACCATCACTTCCTCTCAAATTTATGGCCATTTATTCATATTTAGGTTTCAAAAATTTTAATATTTCCGCTAATCGTTGCCCCGAGAATTTAGTTTCTTGAAGGAGTACCACTTACGGTCTCTCTTTATTCAATATTTCTTGTAGATATCACTGCTTTCCTTTACTATTAAGGCTCCTCACATTCCAAGAGATGACTATCATTGGGGGACTTTATGTAGTTGTTGGAATACCGTTGAAAGTAGTATTACCCTTCTTGAATTTACTAACATTTCTCCAACCATCTAAGTATATTCTTGTAAATTATTTCTGCCTCTCTTATTTCCTCCTTTAGGTTGAGTACTAGTTTCCTGACTATTTCATTTTGGTGTACTAGGCGTGTCTGCCATTTATTCTTGTCTGCATTCTTGGGAAGTTATATACTGTTCAAAAGTTTCTTTGTAGAGTGTCTTTTGGTCTTCAAGAATAAATATATCATCTAGATTTTTCCATTCTTGCAACAATTTCTTTAGAACTATCTCTTTCGTGCTTAAATGATCCTTCATTGTATCTAATTCCATAGTCGATTATTACATCATCTGATTTTGGTATTCTTTTTCAGTCAGCTTTTCTTGAGCTTTTATTTTAGCCATATTCCAATTCTATTGATTTTGGAAGAGGCTCAATTATATTCATATAAACACAAATGCGGGAAAACAAAGTATACCTTCCTCGACGTGTGGTTTCTACTATCTTCACAAATCTACCAAGAGAGTCACCATTGAATTCTAGTATTTTGGGTCCCATAAATCAACCGACAATGTGAAGAGCCTCACCCATACTAGTGTTGACAGAAAATTTTCTTGATTAGAGTTATAACATTTCTCCCATTGCCTCAGGAATAAACCAGCATTATAGTAGAAATATGGTCCTCCCTTAAAAATTCTTTCTTTATCCATGAGGTTAGTAAAAATCACTGTAAAAAATCCTCTCGCCCCAAATTTAAGATGTATGTGGCCTTTTGGCTGCCATTTTAGCTGGATCCATTTAATTAAATCCTTCTCGTTCGGCCAAATACCTACAAATTTGAAAATTAAGGCATGATCTTTCATATAACTTTGATATTGGTCTAGTTTGTTAGTCAAAATGAAGAATCAAGGCTTCTTTGTGGCTCTTGGTAGACATTGGCCTCTGGCCTTTGCCTGCCATTGGGCACCCAACATAGGTCTCGAGTTAGGGCTTGCCCCTCCTTACGACCCTTTATTCTTACCACTATAGTCTCCTGCCGTTACATTTCGATAGGAGGGAATCTCACCCCTCCCTGATGATGCTGCCATGTTACCACTCAGACCTGTTATTGGGACTCTGTTCCTTCCTCGATTCCAACGCTGCTAGGAAATCAGTTTTCTTGAAACCCTAGTTAACTAATACACATTATCATGAGATGAAATTAGAATTTTTCTTCCAATTTAATTAAAGGAAAATTAAATCAGAAGCCCCCTATGGTGCCATTTCTCTATTTCTTGTTTCCAATTTTGACAATAATATGTACATGAGTTGGTTATTCAAGCATGGTATTAGCTTGATTATTATGTTATATGTTGTTGATGATCTATTATATGTTGACTTATTTTTGTTATATGTTTGTTAACTTGATGATTAGGGTTATAGAATTAATATCTTGATGTTATATGTATCATGCTAAATTGGATTGGCCTAGGTAGTTGGATAGGGTTATGAAATTCAGGTATGGGTAGACTTATTTGTGATATTATGTCATGCTAAGCTAGGTTGACTGTGCATCAATGATTTTTATGCATGAATGCCAATTTTTAATGAGCTTATGATGTGAGCATGTTAGTTAGTTACTGTTATGGATATCATGGCCTTATTTATGATTGAGTTTATATGTTGTGAAGGTATATCGTGCTAATTAGATTGACTGTGCAAACACGATAACCTCCCCTGAGAAACATTAATGTATGGGTTTGCTTAGGTCATGTACTTGGTGCTTGACTATTTGATTATGTTGTCTATTTGGTGTTTGAGTGTTTGGTGTCTATTATGTCATCTATCTGATGTTTGAATTTTTGATTAATTGCATGATATGAGAATGTGTATATAATATTGCATTAAGGAATGCTATTTTTTTAAGATAGTTGTGCTAAGACATATGTGTTGATACAATTTATATGTACTTGAGTGTAAGTAGGTGATAGTTGTAGCATTATGTATTATGATAGATGAATGTGAGTTGTTTGTTGATTATGACAAGGTTGATGATCTTGGTAAAAGTTGATTTCAAATTGATATACTTTTTGTCTTGATATTTGGTACATTTGGCTAACGTGTGTGTTCAGTTATAGGTCAAGGTGTTTGGCATAACAAGGTAAGATAACTCACATATTGTTATATTTATTTATGTACTAAAAATTATGTGATTATGGAAGTATCATGTAGGGGATCACATGGAAAAAGAGTGTGCCATGAAATATTTGAAAAGGCTCGGGTTGAGCTTTCCCTTGGAAGCTTTGGGAACCCATGTGGGGATTGAGTCATGGTGTTTGTTGCTAGTCTTCTGATTTTGGCCTTTACGATTTGTTTGTGCTTGATTTGCAATTTTTTTATGTCTGGTGCAAGGCTTTGCCACTCTGCCGTGGTGTTGTATTGCTTTTTTGTTTTCATGGTTTTATTCTTGTTTTCTCTTGTTCTTTCCTGTTATGTTTTGAAGACTCTTGGGAATTTCTTGGGAAAGAGGAAAACTAATGGAGCTCGTGGAGAGCTGTGTGGTACCCAATAGGTAATGAAAGACATGGATGAAGCTTGGTGCATGAGTAAGCATAGCATAAGGTAAGAATATAACAGTTATTTGGACTCATTTTGTCCATTGTGGTAAATGGACGGTGGTAGTAGAGACATGAGAAAGGTAACACAAAAGGTAAAGTGAATGGATATGAGGTGTTATATGCCTTGGCTATCTTGGTATATTTTATTCTCAATGTTGTGCATGTTGTGCATGAATAAAGGAAGTTCTCTTAACCTATACCTTATGATATCTATAAATTGTGTTGTGATCATGATTATGTTGATGTTTATATATGTATACATGTATGTATGTATGTATGTCGTGTCTGACGGGTCAGCATGGATCATGATTTTTTAATGCTAATGTTTATATCTATATATGATTATATGTATGTCATTTCCTGATAGGATAATTATTGTTTGTATGTATCTATGTATCTATGTCACTATATGACAGGGTTTTCAAGGATCATTCTTGTGGAGGAATGAATGTAGGTAAATGATATGAAGAGGTTCTTAGTTTTATGAGGAATCAAATGGGAAGAGTAACCCTGAAAAATCTATGAGGTCAGTATCAAGTGGACATGAATTGATATTATATTATTGTGCTATTCCTATGTTTATGTTATGGAAAATTAATGATGACAGGTACTTCAGAGAAGTGAAAGTAGTGTGATTTGCAACATGCTAAAAGGAATTAGAAACATCTGCAAAAGGAATTGGAACATGCATAAATATGTTGGTAAATCACTTCAGGAGTAGGGCCATTGTGGGGCACTGGTACCCAATAGTGTCCATTAATTTCCATGATATTGATATGATCGGTATGATGGTTTCAAGGTAGGGATATGCCTTGGTTTTTGTATCTTCAAATGCAAGGAAGCCTTGCTAAGGGATGGACTTCTCGAGATGTGCCAACGGAACTTGGAAGGTGTGTGACTACATGGAAGGGGGTGACCGTATTTCTAGAGGTTCTGTGTATCATAGAAGGGAAGGCTAGGGATGGATTTGTTTTGGTCATTAGAATTTTCCTATGGAATCATATGCACATTGGGAGTGTGCCCTGGAACAATGAGATGATAATTTTTCACTAGAAGGAAAAGTGGCTCAGGATTGTAGCATTGGCCATTGGATGCAGTTTTGACTTTGGGATTGGATTTTGGAATTCCTGGGAAGGAGGTGAGTCCTAGTATCAATTTGAGAGTGGAGGTGTGAGCCTCTGGATTCCCTTTTTGCTAATACAAGCACCATATCCTTTTATTTTCTGGTTGGTAAAATGTGTATATGAGTATATGTGTATATTATTGTAAATATTGTATCGAGCTAGTTTATAAGGCTCCATATACAATATGGTTATTTATTGTTTGAATCAAATGTGATAAGTATATGTGGTTGTGATGTAAATATGATAATGAGTTGTGTTATAAAGCTCTAGTAAACAGTATGTTTTTCATGTTTTAATAGTGGTCACTGTAAATATTGCAACGAGTTGTGTTATAAAGGTCCATAAGCAGTATGTTTTTTTTAAGAAATTCATTGGTTTGTAGCTGTCATTGAACAGCGAGGACGGTGTTACCCCAAGGGGGAGTGTTCTCTAACAACCTTGGTAAAGATTTCATGTAAAAATATATATAAGACCACGGTTGATGTGACACATGTTCCAAGCTAAATAGTGGGAAAAACATCCTAGTGGGTGTTCACTCAGTTTATTATGGCTAAAGGAAATTGGAAAAGGCACAAGCAAAGGGTTTAGGAAGGGAAAGTGGCATTTATTGGAATTTGTTTATGAAAATAATGGAAATTAGGAGAAAAGGGAGGTGAAAGGTCACAGGTTGCATGTCAGGAGAAAAATGAAGGAAAATAATGGAAAATGAAGAAAATAGAGGCCTCATTAATAAATTTTTTGATGAGGGCTAGTTGGGAAGCTTTTTTCGATGAATTTTTGGAGCTCTCTCATTATTCTCTCTCTCATACTCCTGGATACCTAGATTTTGTAGAAATTATACAAACAATATGTATATCAATGGATTCAATCTGATCATGCGATATGCTAAAGCAAGATACTGAATCCTTCTACAAATCAATTGCAGAAAATAAACAAGATCGTCAATCAAAACAAGTAAAGAAAGAAGCAAATCAAACCACAACACAGATATTTTCCTGGGGAAATATTATTGCTCAAAACCCCTCTATATTCTATTGTACATTCACCAAGGAATCATGAAACAATTACAATGCACTCTTCTCACAAGAGTCTCCTTCACTCTCACAACTATCTTACACAAATATGGACAAATTCAACAAACACTTAGCAAATTTTCAGCTTCTGCTCAGCCTACCTAATTTCTTGCGCAATTCATGTGGAATTCAATCCCCATTCTTTAGGAAATTTAGCCTTCCAAAACTGCACAATTCTCATGGGAAATCCTATGGTTCCCTTACTGCATGTGGGCAACCTACTAATGATACAACTGATAGATAACATCCCTTTAAAATTTGTCTCAACTGGGTCTCCACTGGAGCTGACATGCATGCAACTATTAATAGTAAATCATCAATTGCATGACAGATCATTGCATGTGAATTAAATTTGATTTAATTCACTTGACCTCTCACAGGTGCAACAAATAGTTACAACTAGTTGAAGTGATTTTAACTTCATAAATTGAGTTAACTGATTTCTCATGCATTAAAATAATGCACTAATTGTAATTCGAACTCCAGAACTAATAGAATCACTCTGCATGCATAACCAACCACCCTCAACTCGAAATTCATGAGCTAACTGAGTTCATCACATTTAGTTAACTATTACAAGTGATTATGAGATAAGATTACATTTTATTGTCCAATTTAATTAAGGGAAAATCAAATTAGACACACATTTCTTGTTGTATTTTCAACACTCCCTCTCAAAAAGAAATGGATTATCATTTACCCCGATCTTGCCTCTATGGTATTCAAATTTTCTCCTAGCGAGCGCCTTTGTCAGAATATATGCATCGTGATCTTCCATGGGAATGGATTGAAGTAACATAATGTGCCTTTGAACACAATATCTGAGTTGGTGGTACCAGATGTCTATATGCTTGGAACTATCATGGAAAAATAGATTAACCAATAGTTTAATGCAACTCTGGTTATCACAATGTAGCACTGTTGGATCTATCTGAGAACCAAACAAACCAACCTGAATATTCCTCATCCAGATGGCCTCACATGTAGCTTGAATGGCTACCATGTACTCTACCTTAGCTGAACTGAGTGCCACAGATCATTGCTTCCTACTGTACCAAGAAACTATTTTCGATCCTATGCTGAAGATCCCTCCTAATGTGCTCTTTCTGTCTGATGGAATTCATGCCCAATCTGCATCGGTGAAGCCTTGAAGCTTCACTCGCTCTATCTATCTGTATCATAATTCATACTCTGTAGTTCCCTTGAGATATCTCAAGACATGCTTTCTAGCCTTCCAAAAGACCTTGGTCGGCTTAACCATAGCTTGAATCAGCTAGTTAACTGCATAGCAAATTTCTGGTCTGGTGTTCACCAAGTGCATCAATGAACCCACTAGCTGCCTATAAACAGCAGCGTTCACTACCTCACCTGAAGTAGCATCCTCTTTCCTCTAGTTTCCTAGAAGAGGAGTCTCCATGGATTTACAACTCTCCATGTGAAACTTACTCAGAATCTCTTTGGCATACATGCCTTGAGAAACAAATAGCTCACCATCCCGCTGCCATATTTCGAAACCAAGGAAATAGTGAAGGATTGCCATGTCCTTCATCTCAAACTCTCTTGAAATATCCTCTTTGCAAGAAATTATGAGCTACTCATCACCTATCAAAATTATATCATCAACATAAAGTATGATAATAAACAGCTTACCATCAACCAAAATCTGGTACAGGTTCGCATCCGCTTCACTTTTGGAGAAGCCCAAACCGGTGAAATAGCTATCAATATTGGTGTACCAAGCACGAGGTGCTTGCTTCAGCCCATACAATGCTCTCTTGATTCTGCACACTTGCGACTCATTGTCAAAGATATCAAAAATGTCTGTCTACTCTATGTACACTTTTCCTCAATAACTCCATTGAGAAACATAGTTTTCACATCCATCTAATGTATCTGCAACCCCATATACGCTGAGAGTTCAAGGATAGATCTATTCAATGAGTATCTTGCAACCATTGTGAAAGTATCCTCATAGTCAATCCCCTCTATTTTTGAGAATCCCCAGGCTAAAAATATAGCCTTCTACTTCTCCACACTCCCATATACTACTTGCTTCACCTTATAGATCCATCTAGATCCAACCACTGATTTTCTGACTAGTCTTGGGACAACTTCCCATGCACTGTTCTTGATGATGGAGTCATAATCCTCAACCATAGCGTCAACCGAAATTGGTTTCTGCAGTGCTTCCTCAAAGGAGGATGGTTCTGTCACAATACACTTGCTCATAAGAGCCATGTATCCAGTAAAACTCTTTGGAGATTGTCTATGTCTGCGTAGTGAAGTAGGTGCTCCTACATGTTTTGTCACATCAAGTCTCAATCTATCAACTTCCGTGGTGTGCCTTCTACCATTTCTGGTGGATGGCTCTACATGAGTGTTTTTTGCCACTCCATGATCCTCCACATGTGGCTACTCCACATCTTGAGGTTCATTCTTTGGAACCAAGAGTTCCTCATCTGCATACAAATCTAGCTCCCTATCAAGGGACAATCACATGGCTTTCTCCTCATCAAAATTTATATCCCGTCTCACAACAGTCATCCTGTTGTTTGGAAAATACAACTAATAGTTGTGGGGAGTATCAATGTACCCCACACATATCTCAATCTCAGCTGTTGGTTCAAGCTTCTTCCTGGAATATTTGGTCACATGGAAATAGAGAGATGAGCCAAAAATTTTAAAGTATGAAACATCATGTTTCTTACCAGAAAAAGCCTCCTCTGGTGTACTCATGCCAAGTATTCGATGAGGACTACATTTTTGCACAAATACAGTTGTGTTTCATGCCTCTGCCCATATATGCAATGGTAGGCCCTGATCATGAAACATCGCTCATGCCACACCCACAATTGTTTTGTTCTTTCTTTCCTTGACCCCATTATATTGTGGGTTATGAGGCACAATCAACTCTCTCTAAATTCCTTCTTTGCTACAGAAGTTATTGAATTCATTGGAGATGTACTCACCACCATTTTTGCTCCTAATAGCCTTCACATGCTTCCTTGTGTCTTTCTCCACCAGTGCTTTGAACTCACAAAATTTTGAGAACGTCTGATATTCCTTTTGCATGAAGTAGATCCAACACTTTCTAGAAAAATCATCAACAAATATCACATAATACCTGTGATTTGCTGTCGAAGCTATAGATAATGGTCCATACACATCTGAGTGAACTCTCTCAAGGATTTCCGAAGCTTGGTTCTCCTTCTCATGAAAATTTTCCTTTGCATACTTCCCCATGGTACATCTCTTGCATGTGTCTATATGCATAAGATTACCCTTTGGAAACCCTGTAGAAATCTATTGCATGGACTTTAAGGCACCGTGGTGTAGATGGCCCAATATCCTATGCCATAACTCACCCTCATCCCGACTCACCACCTTGTCTGCCTTACCCATAAATGTTGTGAAGCCATCTACATCTAGTTTATAAATATTATTCACATGAATCCCAATCTTCTTAGCTTGTCTTGTGGCTTTGTGTTGAAGGAAAGATTTCCCTTCACTGAAAAACACATCATAACCTCTATCCTCCAACATTGCGACTGAAACTAAATTCTTTTTCAAGCTTGATACATGCATTACATATTTTAATAAGAAGGGTTTACCTGCCAATCTCTAGAATGAAACTGTACCAATCCTGGTAGTGTTGTACCTCCTATCATCACCCATTTCGATATGGATCTGGAGGTCCTACTCCTCCAAGCTACTGAAAATTTCTTTGTCTCCTCTCATGTGGAAGGATGCACCACTAGAAAAGTACCTTAATGATCCCATTGCACTTGATATTGTGCATGTGACGAGTAAGAAGTCCAACTCAAATTGTGATGATAAAGCCTCACCAAATGTAGATCTTGAAGCCTTATTGTTCTTCTTCTTTTGTGTACATGTCGTGCTTCTTTCCTTCTTTTCCATTCTCATATTTGGAACAATATTTCTTTCCTTTCCCTTTCTTTGCTTTACCATCCAAGGAAAAAATTTCCTCATCATATGTCTTAGATGAGGATCCATCCCTGGTATTCTACCTAAATTATTCTTGCACCAAATTCATTCCCAATCAAGTAGCTTCTTCCTCCCATTGATAGAGTTCTGATAAGTATCCCAACTCTTGGGAAGGCCTAGAAGAGCTAGGCTCACCAGGTCATCTCGACATTGGAAAAACTTGGTTAAATATTTCGGAATCGTGTCTCCTTTATCCATTTTTATTTTCCTGGGCTTGTCCTGCAGTGCCAATTTTCTATGATTTCTTCTATTCTAAAACAGATCTTTCAAAGCCTTCCACATTGCATATGGAGTCAATTTTCCATGGATACTTGAGACAATTTGGTTTCGTACTCCCTCCTGTAAGATCCTCCTCACCTTTTCAACCTTATTTTTTCAAGCATCTAGAAGAGTGGAATCTGTTGCTGTGGGTTTCAGACTGTCATTGTCAATGAATTATTTCAACGTATTGTCTTCCATAACTGCCTCCATCAGATATTTCCATGCAATGTAATTGGAATTTCCCTCGAGTGAATACTCCAATATCAAGCCATTGAAATCCATCTTGATCCTGATTTGCATATCGCACCAAAGAATAATTTTTCAAATTCGAATGCTATTAAGCCACAAACTCAATTTCTTATCCACTATAGTGATTTCTTGCGCTCTGATACCATGTAGAAATTATAAAAACAATATGTATATCAATGGATTCAATCCGATCATGCAATATGCTAACGAAAGATATTGAACCCTTCTACAAATCAATTACAGAAAATAAACATGATCAACAATCACAACAAGTAAAGAAAGAAGCAAATAAAAACACAACAAAGATTTCCTGGGGAAATATTACTGCTCAAAACCCCTCTATCTTGTATTGTGTATTCACCAAGGATTCATGAAATAATTAAATTAATGCACTCTTCTCACAAGAGTCTCCTGCACTCTCACAACTGTCTCACACTGATCTGGATAAACTGACCAACACTTAGCCAATTTTCAGCCTCTTCTCAGTCTACCTTGCTTACGTAATTCATGTGGATTGAAATCCCTATTCTTTAGGAAATTCAGCCTTCCAAAACTATACAATTCTCATGGGAAATCCTATGTTTTTCTTACTGCATGCGAGAAACCTACTAATGATACAACTGATAAATAGAATCCCTTTAACCTTTGTCTCAACTGGGTTTCCACTAGAACTGACATGCATGAAACTATTAATAGTAAATCATTAGTTTCTTGACATATCACTGCATGTGAATTAAATTTGATTTAATTCACTTGACCTCTCATTAGTGCAACAAATAGTTACAACTAATTCAACTAATTTTAACTCAATTAATTGAGTTAATTGATTTCTCATGCATTAAACTAATTCACTAATTGAAACTTGAACTCCATAACTAATAAAATCACTCTACATGCCTCACCAACCACCCTCTACTCGAAATTCATGAGCTAATTGAGTTTATCAAACTCAGTTAACTATTAAAAGTAATTATGAGATAAGATTACATTTTATTGTCCAATTTAATTAAGGGAAAATTAAATTAGACACACATTTCTTGTTGAATTTTCAATAGATTTTTCTTGGAGCACTCTTCGAGAGTGTGTATACCTGGTGATTTGGAGAAATAATGCAAAGGAAGAGAAGGAAATCACAATCGATCATTGGGATCAATAACTACAATGGGATTTGATTTCATGTACCGAGTTGCTTGTATTTTTCCCTCACTATTTTTGGCATGCATGGTGTATGCATGTGGATTTTCCTAGCCTTTCCATTTCTTAGATAGCCATGATGTTGTGTGTTTATTTCCATTGATTGTTTTCTGGTTGGTTCTCATGATTTCTTTAGCTGTTAGGTTGAGTTATTAGTTCCTGGAGGCTTGGTTGAGAAAACACTTTGGAACCCGAAAAATAGTTGTTGGGTTGAGTTACTAGTCCTGGAGCCTTGGTTTGAAAAAATATCTGAAGCCCTAGGTGGGTTGAGTTACTAGTCCTAGAGCTTTTGTTGGAAAAAAAACTATGGAGATCGGAAAAAACAGGGTTGAGATACTAGTTTTGGAGCCTTGGTTGGAACAAAAACTCTAGAGCCCTAGATAGATACCAATCTGTGATAGTTGTGATGTATGAACGTGAGGTGGAATCACTGGTTGAGGGTTTCCTTACATTGGTTTTGATTGATGTGTTTGATGAGTTACCACATTCATGCTTGGAATAGGGCATAGGGGTGATTAGCTAAAGAGAGACTTGGCTCAAACAATCTATGGTCGGTTGGAACATGGAAGTCCCACATGTTGAAATTTGCAACAAGAAACAGTGAAATTGGCATCCAGAAATAAAATCCAGAAAATGGCACCCAGAAATGGCTACCATGTCAAGATTTTGATTTTATTATCCCTTAATTAAATTGAAAGAAAATTGTAATTTCATCTCATAACAACTTGTATCAGTTAACTAAGTAAGATAGACTTATTTATCTCAATAATTTCGAGCTGAGGGTCAAAGGTGAGGCATGTATATTGATTCTATTATTTTTAGGGTCCAGATGCAGTTGTAGCACTAGTATGGTGTGAGTGTAATTAGTTAACTCAAATTAATTGAGTTAAAATTAGTTTAACTAGTTCTAACTCAGTGATGAGATAGCGAGAGGTCAAGTGAATTAAATTAGATTTAATTCCCAGGTAGTGATATACCAAGTAACTAATGATTCAATATTAATAGTTGCATGCATGTCAATTCTGATGATGACCTAGTTGAGAGAGAGGTTAAAGGGAAGTTAACTACCAATTGTATTATTAGCGAATTTCCCAAGCGCAATTATAAAGTTAAAGGAAGGCTCCATAGGGATTGTGAAGTCAAGGAAGGTTGATTATCATATTTAATAGGGGTTAATTGCCTATGGATTGCATGAGCAAGGTTGGGCTAAGTAGGAGTTGAGAATTGGCTAAGTGTTGGTCAATTTTACCTAAGAATTGCTAGTCAGTTTTGAGCAGGATCAGGGTGAGACGATCGGTAGGGTGCAGGATGTTCTTGGTGTGAGAAAGCATTGTATTGTTTCATGATTCTTTGACTATGTAGAATATATTATAGAGGGGTTTTAAGTAGGTGATTTCCACATATACATCTTGTTTTGTGTGATTGATAATTTCATTTCTCTTACTTGCATGTGATTGAGAGATCATGTTTTATATTCAGTATCATGTTTTAGTACATTACATGATTAGATTGAATAAATTGGTATAGAGTTTATATATAATTTTTCATGGTATCAGAGCACCAAGAATCACAATAGAAGAGAATAAATTGTGTTTGTCTTGAGTAGTTTCAAATTTTCATATTTATTCTTCAGAGTGCGGGAGTAGTTCAAGATGTATTTCAATGGCTTGATACTCAAATATGCACTCAAGGGAAATTAAAATTATATTTCATGGAAGGATAGGATGGAGGAAAATAGGTTTAAGGAATTTATAGATACTGATATTCCCAAGCATGTGGCATCAGATGCCCAACTTCTTGATGCATGGTAGAAGAAGGTAGAAAAGGCGAGAAGGATCTTGCTAAAGGGAGTTCAATATCATATTGTCTAGAGTCTCCAAGGGAAGGAAAATCCATATTCTACGTGGAAGGCCTTGACAGATATGTTTCAGAATAACAATGACCAAAGGAAGTTGATGTTGAAGGAAAAGCTTAGAATGATAAAGAAGGAGGAGGGCGAGATGGTACCAACATACTTGGAAAATTTCACTAAATGTCGAGATGAGCTTGGAAGTGTTGGTGTGATCATAGTTGATGATGAATTGGTGAGCCTAGCACTTCTAGGCCTTCCCAAGAGCTGAGATAGTTACCACGACTCTGTGAATGGGAGGGAGAAGTTACCAAATTGGAAGCAACTATGGTTGGATTTGGTAATAAAATAGATAAAGCGAAGCACCAGAGACGGAACCTCCAACACTAACAAAGAAGAATATTTTGCATTAGTGGGAAAACAAAAGAAGGCCAAGGAAAAGAAATCCCAAGGTGAAGATAGAAAGAGAGACTTGTCTAAGATCAGATGTTTTCACTGTCATGAGCATGGGAACTATGCTTCGAATTGTCCACAGAAGAAGGAAAGAAAGAAGGATCCTACAGTTGCAGCGGGTGAAGCATTGGCTTCACAGTTCGAGCTTGATTTTACTCTCATTGCATGTGTGTCCAACACTATGATGGGATGCATGTGGTATCTAGAAAGCTATGCCTCGTTCCATATGATGGGGAATATAGATTTCCTCAGTGACTTAGATGAGAAGGACCTCAAACAGAACATAGAGATTGGAGATGATGGGAGATATAACATGACCAACATAGGCATAGTTACCTTTAAGAGGGAGTCTGGCTCCCCTCTCAGACTAGCAGATGTTTTGTATGTTCCAGGCCTAAGGAATAATCTTGTCTCCATAGTGGTATAGGGAAGACTTTGGTTAAGAGGTGATGTTTAGAAAAGGAAAGGTGTTCCTTAAACACATAGCCACAGGTCAGGTGAAGTAGATTGGTTCAAGATTCAAGAACCTGTATGTTCTCGAGGTTGAGGATGCATGCAAATATTTAAGGAACAAAGAAATGGTTAATGACTTGGTGGTTGAGAGGGAGAAATGATATCTCAACATGTAGCCTCAGAAGCAGTCTCAGAAGTTTGTGGAGCAGCCACAATTGGAGAAGCAGGGAGGAAACCGAGTGGAAGAGTCCACTCAAGAAGGACCTCTAGGACGGGGAAATTTTGAGCTAGATAGGAAAAGGGAGTAAATGGAGCTATACCTCTAGGTGTGAGGTGAGGCTATGTGCAGATATGATCCCAAGAAGAAATTTCGGCAGGGTCCATTAAGATGGTGTGTCTCATGGATTGAACCTAGCTATGAGGAGCCCACAATGTAGTAGTAGCAGGAAGGACCAGTTATATTGATGCAGTTAGATATCAGGAGGACATAGATCAAAGTGAAAGGTGTTGGGTACTAGAGCACAAATCAGAGTTGGAAGTAGTGTAGAGTGCATGGATACAAATGTCAACAACAGTGAAGAGAGTCCAGTAAACATGTGCAGTAGGATTTAGTAGTTAGAAGAATTTGATGATAGATGCATTATACTGATTCAGTTGTTTGGAGGCTATTCAGTTTCAAGAGAGTTGCATGTGCAAACAACACTAGAGAAGTTTTGCATGCAAGAAAATTCCAAAGGTACCAGATCAGGACAGATTGATTCCTTTCTGTTGAGAGGGACTGTTGAAATTTGCAACAAGAAGCAGTGAAATTGGCATCCAAAAATAAAATATAGAAAATGGCACCAAGAAATGGCTACCATGTGAGGCTTTTGATTTAATTTTCCCTTAATTAAATTGAAAGCAAAGTGTAATTTCATCTCATAACAACTTGTATCGGTTAACTAAGTGAGATATACTTAGTTAACTTAAGATTTTCGAGTTGAGGGTCAAAGGTGACCATGTAAAGTGATTCTATTACTTTCAGGGTCCAGTTGCATTTGTAGCACTAGTGTGGTGTGAGTGTAATCAGTTAACTGAATTTAATTGAGTTAAAATCAGTTTAACTAGTTCTAACTGAATGATGAGCTAGTGAGAGGTCAAGTGAATTAAATTAGATTTAATTCATAGGTAGTGATCTACCATGTAACTAATGATTCATTATTATTAATACCTGCATGCATGTCCATTATGATGACAAACTAGCTGAGATAGATGATAAAGGGAAGTTAACTATCAGTTGTATTATTAGTGAATTGCCTGAGCACAATTATAAAGTTAGAGGAAAGCTCCATAGGGATTGCATATTCAAGGAAGGTTGATTATCCTATTTAATAGGGATTAATTCCTAGGGATTGAGTGAGCAAGGCTCGACTAATAAGGGGCTAAGAATTGGCTAAGTGTTGGTCAATTTTGCCAAAGAATTGCTAGTCAGTTTTGAGCAAGATCAGGGTGAGACGATTGGTAGAGTGCAGGATTTTCTCGGTGTGAGAAAGCATTGTTTTGTTTCATGATGGTTAGGTTACCTCCTGGGGGTGTTTTAGTTTCTGTACAAAATATATAGGTTTTGTTTTCCATTGACTCCACTTCCTTAAGGTCACGTAAGAGGTTGAATCTCATTATAGTAGCCTCTCGTCACATGTTTACCCTAGTTGTATGGTTACTTGGGCAGATGTGGGAAGAGGGTATTACAGTAGTTGTGTCAGCTCTTAGGAATGCCTAGAAATGATAGGCTCACCAAATAATCTTAGGAAACTTTCACATCAACGCTTTTCTTATCTCGATATTGAGTGAACTTTGTCAAGTATTTTGGTTTCGTTTTGTGCTTATCCATCTTGATATTTATGATATTTTTCTTCAGCGCCAACTTCCTATGGTCAATGATATTCTATAACAGATATGTTGATTCCTTACACATAGAATATGGAGTTTCCTTTCCATGGAGGTTCAAGACAATATGATCTCAAATTCCTTCAAACATAATCCTTCTCACCTTTACTACATTCTTCTTCCATGCATCAAGAAGTTGAGCATCTGTTGTTGCAGGCCTGAGAATATCACTATTTATGAATTCCTCCAATCTGTTTTCCTATAGCACCATGTCCATCCTGTCCTTCCATGCTATGTAATTTGAATTACCCTCAAGGGAATATTCGATTTGTTAGAAAACTATATATTACAGAGAAATGCAACACATAAAATATGTGGAAAACTCAAGCACACAAAACACATAAAACCAGAGAGACAAAAATATACGTGGTTCACCTAGTTTGGGCTATGTCCACCCTGAATAGCCATTTCTTCCTTTCCATTATCCATCAAAATGAAGAGACACAACCTACAATAGATCCTCTATAATATCCTATGTTCTCTCTCATAGTCTCCCTATCTGTTTCTCGCTCTGAGAATACACACATACAATACAAAGCCGAAATACAATGCCCTCATACAAGCGAGGGGTTGCATTCTAGGGAAAAAAAAACCCTAAACTAAACATAACTTCTACCGTCAGATCATCCGCTTAATGAACGTCCCAAATTGACTAGAAATTACTATACTTTTACAAGGCAATTTTACATCTGTTTTTAGCTTCGGGGGCGCTGCCCCCGAAACCCCCAGCCAAGGGGGGGATCCATAAAGTCGCAGCCCCCCCCCCCCTGGACCCCCCAGGCAGCATTTAATTACGGGCGGTGTTGCTCCCCCATTAAGGTACAGGGGTCCAACGCTGTGATACAAAATAAACAAGATTATTAGGCTCCACACCCAACAATCTCCCACTTGGAGACTGATTGAAGCAACTCCACCGCTGCTTCATTTGCTGTAAAATGAATCCTCTTTGGACTTGGTTGTTTCTCATCTTCATTGGCATCCTTGAAGACCAATTGAAAGTGAGCATAATCTCAGTTTCTCCCTGATTACAACTTTTGTTAGCATATCTGCAGGATTCTGGCTAGTGTGTATCTTTTCCAGCTTCAACTATCCATCTTCCAATACTGACCATATGAAATGGTACTTGAGCTGTATGTGTTTAGCCGTGGAATGAAATGCATAGTTCTTTGCAAGATGAATGGCACTTTGGATATCACTGTATAATGTGCCCATCTCATGCCTCTTACCCAATTCATCCATAAACCTTTGTAACCAAATCATTTCTTTACTAGCCTCTGTAGCAGCAACATACTTTGCTTCTGTTGTTGAAAGTGCAACAACACTTTGGATTTTTGAAACCCAACTGATAGTTGTTCCACCTACAATAAATACATATCCTATAGTGCTCCTCCTATTATCTCTGTCACCTACCATATCTGCATCAACATATACCTGTAGAGAAATGTTTGAACCACCAAAGCATAATGCTTTATTTGTGGTACCTCTCAAATATCTGAGAATCTATTTCACTACCATCCAATGTTCTTTTCCTGGATTGTTCATGTACCTGCTTACAACTCCCACTGCATGTGCAATATCAGGCCTTGTGAAGACCATTGCATACATTAAGCTTCCAACTATTGATGAATATGGAACTTTAAACATATAGTCAATTTCTTCTTGGGTTTTGGGGCACATCTCCTTACTAAGTTTGAAATGGCTAGAAAAAGGTGTACTAACAGGTTTTTCATTTTGCGTATTAAATCTTTTCAACACCTTTTGTATGTACTCATTCTGAGACAGTGTTAATTTTTTATTTTTCCTGTCTCTAGTTATTCTCATACCAAGGATTTGTTTTGAAGCTCCCAAATCCTTCATTGCAAATGAATTTTCCAATTTTATTTTGAGCACATTTATTTCTTGCATGTTAGACCCTGCAACAAGCATGTCATCTAAATACCATAACAATATAATATAGTTGCCATCATTTTTCTTTTTCAGATAAACACAATGATCAGAGTGACATATAGTATAACCTCGTTCAGACATAAACATGTCAAATTTTAGATACCACTACCTTGGAGCCTGTTTTAAGCCATATAAGCTCTTCTTCAACCTACACACTAATTTTTCCTTCCCTTTGACCTCCTATCTTTCTGGTTGCTGCATATATATCTCTTCCTCCAAATCTCCATGGATAAATGTTGTCTTTACATCTAACTATTCAAGATGTAAATCGTCCACTACTACAAGACTTAAAATAGTTCTAATTGAAGTCATCTTAACAAAAGGAGAAAATGTTTCATCAAAATCAATACCTTTCTTTTGTGAAAACCCCTTCACCACAAGTCTAGCTTTGTACCTTTGTTTTCCTCCATCTTCTTCCTTTAGCCTATAAACCCATTTATTCTGCAATGTATTTTTACCTGCAGGCAACCTGACTAAGTCCCAAGTATGATTTTGCATTAAGGAGTCCATCTCTTCTTTCATGGCTAGCTCCCACTTCTTCCTGGTTTCAACCTACATTGCTTCTTCATAACATTCAGGTTCACCAGAATTAGTCAACAATAAATAATATAATGAAGGAGAGTATCATTTAGGGGGTCTACTTATCCTAGTAGATCTTCTAACACCACTTTTAGGTGTTTTAGGTGCCTGTTGTTGTTGTGGTGGTTGCAGTTGTTTTGGCTGTTGATTATTGTTATTTTCAGGCACCTTTACTTTTTCTGCGATCTCATCAAGAACTGTGTATTCCTTGTTTTGCTTTTCCTGTTTCTTTTCCTGCAACTGATTCTTATACAAGACCTTTTCATTGAATATTACATCTTTTCTCCTAATTATTTTGTGATTTTCATAATCATATAAGTGATAACCAAAATAATTAACACCATATCCAATAAAGGTACATTTATTTGATTTTGCCTCAAGCTTTGTTCTATTTTCTTTATTAATATGCACAAAGGCCTCACAACCAAAAGGATTTAAAAAAGAGTAGTTTACCTTTTTACCTATCCATGCTTCCTCCGGAATACCACCATCCAAGGAACTTGAAGGTCCTCTGTTTATTAGATAAACAACAATATCTACAGCATCTGCCCAAAATTGTAAAGGCAATCCTACATGCAATCTCATGCACCTTGTATGCTTCGTGATTGTTCTGTTCATCCTTTCTGACACACCATTTTCTTGTGGTGTTCTTGGAACTGTCTTCTCTCTGCAAATTACATGCTCTGAACAATACCTATCAAACTCTTTGCTGCAATATTCACCTCCATTGTTTGATCTGAGACACTTCAAATTCTTTCTTGTCTCAATCTCAACCAAATCTTTCCATTTCTTGAAAGTATTAAATACATCATATTTATTCTGAATACAATAAATCCAAGTCTTTCTAGTTGCATCATCAATAAAAGTAACATAATAATGAAAGCCATCGAGAGATGATACTTGAGTAGGTCCCCATACATCTATATGCACAAGCTCTAATTTTTCGCTCTTCTTTCCTTTCCCAAATCTAAGAAATATGACTCTCTCTTTTTTTTTCCACAAATGAAATTCTCACAGAAATCCAAATCAACATTCTTCAAACCCGGCAACAAATTTCTTGAGTGAAGAATCCTCATCCCATTCTCAATCATGTGTCTAAGCCTATGATGCCATAATGTTTCATCTGCTCCTTTGGAGGTTAAATAATTAACAGAGTTAGAAATACCATTGCATAAATACAATGTACCAACCTTTTCACCTTTTTCTATTACCAAGGCTCCTTTGGTGACCTTCCAAGTTTTATCTCTAAAAGTTGTCACACAACCTTCACCGCTTAACTGTCTTGTTGAAATCATATTTTTCTTCAGATCTGGAACATGCCTTACCTCCTTTAATAGCCATTGGTTTCCATTCTACTATTTTACAAGAACCTTACCCATTCCAACAATTTGCTGTGGTTTATCATCACTCCGAATGAACTTGTCCAAAATCCTTGAACATAGTCATGAAAATATTTCAATGTGTGTATGAATATAGCCTCAAATATAATACCCAGAATTGTCAATATTTTCGAAAGAAAGAATCAAAGCATCTTGTAACACATCACCTGTCACATTTGCTTCATGATTGTTTTCTTGTTGTGCATCTCCTTCTTTTCCCTTCTGAGATCTACAGTCTTTCTTTAGGTGTCCTTTCTGTCCACATTTCTAGCACACTATCCCCAATTTGGACTTGGATCTTCCTTTCCTTAATTTACTGTGATATCCTGAGCTCTTTCCTCTTTCCATTCTTCTTCCCCTAGAATTTGCACTCAAAGCATTACCCAATGTCTCACCGGAGCTTTTCCGTCGCATTTCCTCACTAAGGATAGCACCGACAACATATTCAAACTTTAAAGTACTAGATCCAAAGACAGAGTTACTAATGGCCATAACTAAACCATTCCAACTTTCTGGCAACTAGCACAAAAATAAAAGAGCCCTAACTTCATCATCAAATTTTACCGCTACAGAATTTAGCTGATTGGTAACTGTATTAAAATAATTTAAATGGTCTGGAACAGATCCACCTTCGGACATCTTCATATTAAATAAATGTTTCGTAAGAAATACCTTGTTTGAGGCCGAGGGTTTTTCATATAGTTTCGCCAATGCCTTAATCAAAACCTCTGTTATTTTTTCCTTCGAAGTATTGAAGTCTACCAATGTTGCGAGGCACAATCATACTGTTTCGAGTGCCTTTCTATCGAGAATCTCCCATTCTGCGTCTATCATAGCTGTCGACTTCTTTGTTTTTATGCTCAATGGTAGGTACAGATCTTTCTGATACAAATAATCTTTCATCTGCATCTTCCACAGCGGGAAGTTTTTGCCGTTAAATTTCTCGACCCTAAATTTACCATCTTTCGCCATTGCTCCCACTCAAACCAGGAACCCTTCTTTCATGTGAGTTTATCAACCAAATAGGCCTTCGGCTCTGATACTAGTTGTTAGAAAATTATATATTACAGAGCAATGCAACACATAAAATATGTGGAAAGCACAAGCACACAAAACACATAAAACCAAAGAGACACAGATATACGTGGTACACCCAGTTTGGGCTACGTCCACTCCAAACAGCCAGTACTTCCTTTCTATTATCCAGCAAAATGAAGAGACACAACCTACAATAGATCCGTTGTAATATCTTTTGTTATCTCTCACAGTCTCCCTATCTGTTTCTCGCTCTGAGAATACACACATACAATACACAACCGCAATACAATTCCCTCATATAAGCGAGGGGTTTCCTTTGAAGGAAAAATAAAACCCTAAACTAAACATAACTTCTACCGTCAGATCATCCACCTAATGAATGACCCAGATTGACTAGAAATTACTATACTTTTACAATGCAATTTTACATTTGTTTTTAGCTTCGAGGGTGCTGCCCTTGACACCCCCCACCAGGGGGAGGCTCCATAAAGTCGCATCTGCCCCTCCCCCCCCTGGACCCCCCAGGCAGTGTTCAATTATGGGCGGCGTTGCTGCCCCATTAAGGTATAGGGGTTCAACGTTGTGATACAAAATAAACAAGATTATTAGGCTCCAAACCCAACATGATTTTCAATCCAAAGAATGACATCCTGATCTGTTGCTAGTTGTGAAGAATAAATATGAAAATTCGATTCACCTATTCAAAAAAAACTCTAGTTTTTCTCTTCTATATCTACTCTGATACCATGTAGAAAAACCACATCGATTCAACTAATCTTGTAATATGATAAAAAAAAAAAATAGTCGAATCTATTATACAAATTGTGGAAACCAATTATGATCACACAATCACATGAACAAGAAAGAGAAATATTTTCAATCACACAAAACAAAGATGTATCTGGGGAAATCATTAGCTAAAAACCCCACTATCTGTATATTGCATTAATTCAAGAGTATGAAACAATACAATGCTATTTCCCTTCATGAGAAACCTTTGCACTATCTCTGACTATCTCACTCTGATCCAAACAATTTTATTCCAATACTTTACCAAAAAATTTCATCTGGGTTTCTTAGCCCTACTTATGCATTCCTTGAAGAATTGAGCCCCTATTAATTAGGAAATTCCCAATAATTTATTGCGCAATTAATCTAATTCATCCTACTCACCTCATCCATACGTGTACAATTTTATAATTATACAACTGATAGCTCTCTTCCCTTTTGTTGGAGTCTCGTAATTTGGCAGATTGATAAACCAAATGACAGGGTAACATTAGACCAAGCTTTGGAGTCTTAGGACCTAGCCTTCCTAGACTCAGAGATGGCTCTCTCTATTACGCAAAGGATGTGAACTTGTTCAATTTGTATGTTTGATTTTAGGCTAGCTGTTAAGTATATTTGGGTTTGTTTTTTGGGTTTTTGAGGTAAAATGATAAAAAAGGACAAATAGAAAGAGATTTCATTAAATTAACAGGGCTATGGGGTCAGATAAAGTTAGGATTTTCTGAATGGTGGACAAGGTATTATTGCAGGGCTGATTTAGTCAAGGTAAATGGATTATTTGGGTGAAAATGAAGTGAAATGAACATTAATTTGTGAAAGACAAAGAGATCTTAAACATATATAGTTATAAGCAGGTATTCATGAGATAGGGCAAACCATAAATTTATATGAATAAAACTCAAACTGATACATATGAAAGATAAAAAATCCAACGATACATAGAAGCATAAGAACCTCTAACTCTAGAAAATCACCTTCATCTGTTGGGAAAACAAATAGATAAAAAAAAACTCAATCTATGAAGAGGGAACTCCTGAACAACATATCTTGAGCTATCGAGAACTCTGAAATAAGTTTGCAAGCATGGACAAAGGGCAAGATCAAACGAAACCTCTTTGACTTAACTAAAACAACTAATATTTCATAGAAAGAGTTCAGAAATGGAGTTTTGATAAACTATAAGTAAGCAGGGCATGCCTTTAATCATACAAGATAGCAAAACATATTGACCATAAATGAAAAAAATAACAATTTCTTGATGGACCTAAAGGGCAGTTAAGAATCCTTTAGAAATGATCAAGAAGAGGAAAACATCAAAGATGTAACATGCAGGATGTTTGAGGTGCTTCCATGAGCATGTCTCAACATATAATTTTCTGATCTACAAAAAATGAGAAGTATGGAAAATTAATGAAAACAAGGAAACATAAACAAATCAGAGAAACATCACCATTCACCAAGCCATGGAATCCTGCACACAATGCTCCTCCACCATCAAGCCAAGCATGACATCATCCACTTCATAAAACAAGTGTTTCTTCCAAGCTCATAATGCTATATATTGCTCTCAATATATCAAGTTATGCCTCCTTGTTACATTGAATCTTCTTGGTTTATATAAGCCAAGGAGGAGGAAAAACACCTAGAGCAACTAGAAGGCCATTGGCCAAAAACAAATATCTAAAATTGTCCTTGAGGCTTAACAAAGTCCAAGGCACAAAATATCCTTCAAAAATATCTTTAAGGACCAAAATAGCAAAAAATAATCATTTTCAAGGCCTGACACAAAATATAAACTTTCTTAACACACATTTGACCCAGTCATCACTCAGAAAACTTCTTTTCAGCAAAATCTACAGGAACGTAACGCCAGAAAAAGGTATGTTTTGCAGTGAAGTTTTGGCTGACCTCCAGATGTCAAAATGAGTCCCGTGATGGCTCGTTGGAAAGCTACGGATGTATAATTTCCAAAAACACTTGATTTTTTCCAATATAATCCTTATAAGTTATTTAAAAAGTAGAAAGAGTGAAAAACCCCAGGAGTGTAGCACCTGCTGATATTAGGGGCAGAAAGGTAAAAAAAATGGTTGTTTTTGGCCTTTTTGAGGGATCAAAACAACTTCATTTGATCTAAAAAAATTTACCCATGTTCCTTTGATGTCAAGGAATCCAAAAATATATTTTTCTTTAGCTAAGGTTGCTTCGAGAAAAAGTTAAGGTACCCATTATTTTATGCTTTTAGGCCTAAAATTCACAAAAAACAAGAATGTGTCCAAAAATGCCCAAATTTGGTGAGTAAACCCCTTAAGGGTTTTTAGAAATATGCAATGAAGCTTGAGCAAGAATTCCAAGCTAGGATAGGTATTTTCCACATTTTTTCAGTGGGCACCTCTTTTGGGCAGCTTTGAGTTTTCTTCAGGCAAATTGATTCAACTTCTTGTAGTGCTCAGTCATTCTTCTTTGTAGGCCCAAATCCTTGTTAGCTTTCTCCAATTTGGTTTCCAAATGATGATTCACCCTCTCAAGCCAAGACTCTCTATCATTCTCAATTTCTTTGGCAAGGAGCTCTGTAAGAGGGTACTGTTGTGCATGAGTTGATTCTTCCTCTTTTTTCTTTTGTAATGCTTTTCGAAGACCCATGGTCCTAGGTATCTTTCTTGGTGGCCCTTCTTCTTCATCATCTTCCACATACTCACCCATGTATTCTTCTAGCCTCACTTGTGAATTTTGAGCTTTCCTTTTTTATTTGAGTGCTCGAGCCTCAAATATTTCTATATGTCCACTCATTTGATTATTTTGTAATTGCAAATACTGGATGATGTCCTTTGACCTTTCTATGCCATTTTCCAAGTCTGTAATCAGAGCCTCCTGGTTTTACAAAAGAGATCTAAGAACACTGGCCTCATCATCTTCAACATCATTGTCTATTTGTATTATGTCAAACTCCCTTTCATGCTCATGGATGCTCTCCTGCTGTTCAATCTTTTCTTTTCCCTTACCTTTAATTATTTTCTTTCCTTTGGTTTACTTGGGCAATTCTACTTTTCTCTTCTTTGACAATTTGCCTCTACTCCTTAGTGCCCTAGTGACATTGCTAGTCATTGTTTGAGTGGTTTTCTTCCTTGTTGTTTTGGTGTTTTTAGCCTTTGCTACTTTTGATGAAGGAAGAATGGCCCCCTGCCTTGGAGAGGTAGTAAACACACGCTCTTGACCTTGTTGATGATGAGTGAGAGGAGGAGTTAATACCTGGGCTTGTTTAGTTTGGTCTCCTGCAGCCTTAGGGCTATCCTTTTCTCCAAAAGCATTCTCTGCTTGCACTTCTTGGTTTCTTTGCTGTGGGGAATTTCCTTGTTCATTAAATTTGATATTTGTAATGAACTCATTATCAAGATTAAACTCAGAAAGATCATGCTCCTTTTCTGTTTGGTGGGAGATGTCTAGGTCTACTATTTTTTCCTTTTCAAAACTATCTCTGCCTTCATCTACTTTTTTGCTGTCATGACTGTTTTTATTACTTCTCTCTTTGCTGTGAATGCTTCTATCATTTTCATTTTTTTCAATTTTTTCCTGATCTGGATTTCCTTCATCATGATCACTATTTTCATTTTCTTGATGTGGGTTGCCTACTCCTTCATCACTATCTTCATTTTCTTGCTGTGGGTTGCCTCTATCATTTTCATTGCTTTCAATGTTTTCCTGATGTGGACTGCCTTCATCATGATCAGTCTTTTAATTTTCTTGCTGTGGGCTGCCTTCTTCTCTAGTATCTTCAATGGCTTTTTGTGGGCTGCCTTCTTCTTCATCACTGCCTGCATTTTCTTGGTATGGGCTGCCTGCTCCTTCAACACTGTCTTCATTTTTTCCTTGTGGGTCGCCAGCTTGATGATCACTGTTTTCACTCTCTCCTTGTGGATCACCAGCTTCATGATCACTATTTTCACTCTCTCCTTGTGGACTGCCTACCACATCATGCTTTCCTTTACCTCTACTGTTGCTTTCATCACTTCCCTACTCTTTGTCACCATTATCCCCTTGTTCCTTGCTTTTACTACATTCTTCTTTCTCACTGCTATCTGTGGAGGATGGTTTTTGTTGGGGAGTAGACTCATGAGAAGAAGAGGAAACATAAGGTGTGGAGGGCAAGGAATGAGCATGAGGAGGGTCCCAGGATGAAAATGGCCTGACTTGTAGTGGCATAGAAGATGTAGAATTGAAATCAGGGTGAGAGATGAAAGTTTCTCAAGGGATGCCCTTTTGTTTCAGCTGGTGAAGGATAATGATCTTAATGAGAGAGTGATGGAATAAAATTTCTTTCTGCTCAGCTGGAGGCTTTTTCATAACAATGGAAGACATCTTGTCTATACTCTTGCACAGGAAAAAGGGTAGGTTTAACAACTTAGCTTTTATGAAATGCATAAGGAGTTTGATGTGATAGCCATATACTTGGGAGTATCTACCTTCACAAGTGAAAAAATTCATGATTATTTTCATGAGGGTTGCATAGTCATCCAGCAAGTGTGAGAAAGGGAAAATGGAGCTACATGCATCTTGATGATTTGGCTTGAGAAAAGGCTAATAGTGGCTGAGGTCAAGGTATGGTTGTTTGAACCACTCCTCTCCCATGTTAGGGATTTTGGTTGCCTTAGAAACAACTCTAGGAGTGAGTTCAAAATCTAAACCTGCTATGTGAGCTTGCTTTCCATCCAACCTCAGGACAGATTAATCTGTTAGATGAGGGTGGCTAGTGACCTCTAGTATTCTACTGCAAAAATCAAAGTAGCCTACCTCTTGAAAACAGGACAAGATGGAGGGAGAGGCAATGATTTCTTGAACGATGATGGGCTCAAATCTGTTGTGTTGGCCTCCCTTTTTGACCTTTTTCTTTGGAGGCATTTTGATTTTTCTGTTCTTATTCAAAATCAACTAGACAACCCTTAAATAAAAATAGGCTTTCTTTTCCTTTAACACTTCTTTCTCCTTTAATTTGGTTTTCAAAATATCCTTTATGTTTTAAGAGCAACGAAGGGGTAAAAATATGGATAAATACCTTGAAAACTTCTTTGCAGTGATGAACACTGACCCTTGAGCAATAATGGCAATTTTGTGGCCCTTTGTAATGAAGTGAGAAGGTGCTACGCCCTTGCACATAGGCGTGTAGCATCTGAATAGAGGCTGCACGAGGAAAATACATTGTGCCAGTTCAAAAAACTATGTTTTTGAACGAAGTTTGAACGACGGGCATTTGTGGGTGCCGGGCGGAAACTGAATGAGGGTCAGGCACTGAAACATGTCGCGCCAATGTACAGGCATGTCGTGCCCTTTGTAAATTCCTTCGGTGAGCTACTATAGGCACATAGTGCTGAGGAATAGGCGCTTCACGTCTTGGAAAACATGCACAGAGTGTTTTACAAGGGACCAGAAAAACCCCTTTTGCTTGCCAATCAATAAAATGAGGATAGATATGCCCGTTGAGGGCTTTTGTATGCCATTTGAAATGATTTTATGGCACGTACTGTTCCTTTTGACTTTTTAAAATAGTTTTATTAAAAATTTTCCTCCCTGTCCTCATTTACCTTATTTCTATGAAACAATGTTTTGAAACATTTTCACTGTGGGGTTTTTTAATCAGTATTTTTCAACAGTGAAACCAGTTTGGAAACTATGCACTCTCTGCTTATATATTTAAACGGGGTATTTCAACCAGAAAATGTGCCCTCTGCTGATAAATTGAAGGAGGTATTTCAAGCCAGAAACTGTGTTTTTGCCCTCTGCTTTATATTTGAAGAAGGTATTTCAAGCTAGAAACTGTGTTTTTTCCCTCTGCTCTATATTTGAAGGAGGCATTTAAAGCAGTCTTTGCCCTCTGATTATATTTGAAGGAGGCATTTAAAGTATTCTTTTCCCTCTGCTTATATTTGAAGGAGGCAATGCAAGAACAACTACTTAGGATCTCTGCTTATGATTTGAATGAAGCCTCTCTTGAAAACTAAACCTTGTGCCCTGTGTTTGCTTATCATTGAAGGAGGTAAATTAAACAGAACTATTTATACCCTCTGCTTATCATCATTGAAGGGGGCGCCTCACAAAAACAAGTGATTTCCATCTGCTTATCATTGAAGGAGGAATTTCATAAACACAAGTGATTGCCATCTGCTTATCATTGAAGGAGGCAATTCAAATGGTTTATCCTTTATCAATCTGCATGAGACAGGTTTCTTTGTAGAAATTTGTTGTGAAGATAGTGAATAGGTAAGATATTTCAAACTCCAACATATCTGCTTGTGTCTCTTAGGTTAACTTTATTTTGCAATATCTTTAGCTTCCTTTGTGATGACAGAGTCTTTGATAGTTTAGATTCTAGGCTATAGGGGTATAAAAAAGGCATCTGTTCCCTTTTTATGCTCTTTCACTTTGATGCCTAAACTGCCGGAAGTCTTTTGCTAGAGAACTAACATACCTACTATCATAAGACTGTTTTTCAGAGCTGTGCCCATATGTTTGGGAAGAATGTTCAAATACCATTGTGAGTTGACATGAAGTGCTAGATGCAGTAAACTCCCAACCTTTGTACTCATTTTTCCATGATGGATGATTCTTTGACTTTCTTGGTGCTTTGAGTTTGCAAGTATGAATCTTGTAGGTTTCCTTTCTCTTTGAAATCTACATTTCCTTTATTTCCCAACAGTCAACTGTCCCATCTTTGAAAACTTTCCTTGAAGTTTCCCTCTTGTTTCAAAACTGGTTATTTCCATCTATCCATAGCACCCCTACAGAGATGCATTGATAAAATTTTTTTTACCATTGGAGACCTTTCCTAAGGTATCATGATGATAATGCTTGAAAATTTCACTTTATCACCTTTCTTCGGACATAGGACCCTCTTACTCTGTTTCTTCTTGGATTGAATTTTTGAGTTTTTCTGAAACAAAACATAGCGACCATTTTGATGGTGTGTGACCTAGGGGTAAACAAGGGATTTTTTTTGCCATATAAGAAGAGAGGATGGCTGACTAATATTGAGAATATGATTTTTGAATAGAGATATTCTTCTCAAGATACTTACCCTAAATACCATCACCTAAACCTAGACACTTTGTCATGACTTCTGAAGGGTTTCTCAGACATAGTCAAGTCGTCAAATGGACATTCAAACAGTAAGAGGGGAAAAGGACAACTTGTCTTATGCTTTGACAGAGAGCTGTGTGAAAATAGAGGATTTGAATATCAGATATACAAGGCTTATGACAGTTATGGACAAGGGGGTTTTATCAAGACTAAAACTTGATGACCACCTCTAACACAGTCTGTAAGAGAGGAAAAAGATAAAAAATTCTCTGGGGGGTTTTCTAGAGGAAAAATTGACTATTTGAAATTTGTTTCTAGAAATCCTAGGCAAGGCATATAGTCATCACAACAGGAAAAAATATTGATGACTAACAGTGGCTCCATTTGGGGAGGGTAGCTCCTTTTCGGGAGGTGTCCAGAATTGTAGATCTCTGTCTTATGAAGACCAATGCCTCATCCATTGGCGTAGATTTCTCTTTTTCTTGATGCTTTTCCTGAAAATTATTCTTTCTGACAAACTGACAGCATGATTAGCATCAAACTCCTCTCTACTTACCCAACTATTTTGCCTAACATTTTTTTCTTCTTTGGGTGCACTTGGACTGGAAAACCCTTTGACATGATATTTTTTAAAAATAAAACACTATCTAATTCTACACTTATATCTTCCGAGAGTCCAGATTAAACTTGTTGAGATTGCAACAAGATGATGAGCTTAGTGGAAAGGAGTCACCTTCACTAAGTGGGCCCGCAGGCTATTTTTGGCGCAAAGTCTATTTTTAGACTATGTCTATTTTTAGACATATGGATCATGTTATATGAGTTGCAGGATGCTATTTGTGGATGGTTGGTCAAGTCGGAAAAAATAGATGGACTTCTATTTTTAGACATGCTAGTCAAAATATATTTTTAGATTGCTAGTCTAAAAATAGATATGTCAAATATTATTAGCTCTTAATAATATTTAGACTCTAAACATTATCTTATTCTCTTGGAGCACTTCAGTTAAGTGCATAGATGTGGCACAGGAGCTGACAGAAGGAATTACGCTATTCCTGAGGGTTATGTGGAGCTATTGGATGGATACTTCAGTTAGAACTCATGTGACAGAGTTTGGTGGAGTTGATTGAGGAAGTTAGTGGAGTTGTATTCAGTTTAACTAATCTAAACATAGTTGAGCTATTTGTATCTATTTTAATTGATTGATACAATTAGTGAGAGTGGTGTGAATTAATTATTAATTAATTCACTAATGATTAACTCATTAATCAACTAAAGAATGCATCAGTTAACTTCAGTGCATGGACATTTTCAATGGAGAACAGTGCAGAAATAGGTGAAAGAGCAGGTTAACTATCAGTTGTGACTATACAGTTGCTATTTGCAACACACAAATAGGTGGAGAAGCCCATGGGGATTGCGCAGTACAAGCCAGGTGGTTTATCTATTTAATGAAGCCATCCCATAACATTGATTATGCAATAGAGGTTGGCTATCAAGTGGCTAAGGATTGGAGCATGTGTTTTGCTAGATCTAGCTTGATAGTGTGTAGAAATTCGAGGTTGTGCTCAGAGCTTGTGAGGAGTTTTGTACAATGATTGTTACATGATCTCCATGACATATAATATATAGATAGTTGGGGCTTTTATCTTTAAGCTTTCACATGAAATACTATGTTCATATGTGTGATTGTTTATGGTTTTATTGTGTGCATGCAATTGATTTTATTTCCGCAATTAATGATCAATGGTAGAAGAGATTCTGTATTATGCATGGAGCTAAAATAGTGTGTGATCAGGAGAATATCGGTGAATAATATATCAGTTATTCAAATTTATACATGGTATCAGAGGGATATTGATCATTGGAGCAATTGCAAAACATTGAAGCGGTTGAGTTTTGTGCTGGTGGAATTCGAATTTGCAGCAGTGTTTTCTTGGTGTCGAAGTTGAGATGTCTTTCAACGGATTGCGATTGGAGTATTCCCTTGAGATAAACTCGAATTATATTGCATGGAAGGACAGGATGGAGGTGGTGCTGGATGACAATGGGTTGAAGGAGTTCATAGATGCAAAAATTCCAAAACCTACTTCTAGTGATGATGCCGTACTTGACGCATGGCAAAAGAAGACAACAAAGTGTCGAAGGATTATTTTGGAAGGTGTGAAGGATCACATAGTGTCTAGCCTTCATGGTAAGGCTTCTCCATTCTTGATGTGGAAATATTTGACAGATTTATTTCAAAGCAAGAGCGACCAGAGGAAGTTGGCACTCAAGGACAAACTCAGGAACATAAAAATGTAGAAAGGCGACAGTATGCCCAAGTACCTCACGAAGTTCATCCAATGCAAGGATGAGCTGGGAAGTGTGGGGGTTACTATTTATGACGAGGACTTGGTGAGCTTGGCTCTCCTTGGGCTTCTGAAGAGTTGGCATTCCTATCAGGACTCTGTCAATGGTCGGGAGAAATTGCCAGGATGGGAGCGACTTTGGTCAGATCTTGTGCAAGAGGAGATAAGGCGGAGTACCTGGGATGGATCTTCATCAAAGAACTCTGATGAAGAGAATTTCACTTTGGCTGCCAAAGAAAAGAAGGGGAAGAGAAAGAAATCTTCTTAATCCAATGCGAAAGGCAAGAAGTAGGACATGTCCAAGGTGAAGTGCTTTCACTGTCACCAACACGGACATTACACCACAAATTGTCCACAGAAGAAGAAAAATAAGCAGGTTGCTAGGACTGTAGCTGGAGAGGCCTTAGCCTCGCAGTTTGAGTTGGATTTTTCGCTGATCACATGCTTGGTCTCAATTTCAGTGTGGTTTCTTGACAGTGGTACGTCTTTTCACATGACAGGAGATAGAGATTTGTTTACTGATCTGGATGAGAAAGATCTTGGAGTGCACATCGAGATGGGCGATGATGGTAGATACAGTGCGACTGGTGTCGGTACCATTTCCTTTGAGAGGGAGTCTGGTAAACCCTTCGTATTGAAGGAAGTGATGCATGTTCCAGGATTGAAGAAGAATCTTATCTCTGTGGCAATGTTAGAAGACAAGGGATATGATGTTGTCTTTAGCGAGGGAAAGGATTTCATGCGCAGTAAGGCAACTAGTGAGACCCGGAGGATAGGGGTTCGAGTTAAGAACCTTTATCAATTGCAGGTAGATGGCTGTGTAGCAATGGTAGGCAAGGTAGAAGGAGTGGTGAGCCGGGATGATGGCGAGTTGTGGCACTAAAGATTGGGCCACCTTCACCATGGAGCTTTGAAGATACTGCAGCAGATTTCTACTGGGCTTCCTAAGGGTACTCTTGCACAGTCAGATCAGTGCAAAGGATGTACCTTGGGAAACTTTTTGAAAGCCACCTTTCATGAGAAGGATAGTCGTGCCACTATGATCCTTGAGAGAATTCACACAAACATGTGTGGACCTTTCTCAGCAGCTTCAACAACGAAGAATAGGTATTATGTGATATTTGTTGATGATTTTTCTCGTAAGTGTTGGATCTTCTTCATGCAGAAGAAGAGCGAGACATACTCAAAGTTTTGTGAGTTCAAGGCACTGGTTGAGAAAGAATCGGGGAAGCAGGGGAAGGCTCTTAGGAGCGACAATGGTGGTGAATTCATCTCTCACGAATTCAAGGACTTTTGCAGCACAGAAGGAATTCGAAGAGAGCTCATAGCACCTCATAACCCATAGCAGAATGGGGTTGCTGAGCGAAAGAACAGAACGATCGTGGGTGCTGCATGGGCAATGTTGCATGATCAGGGCCTACCCATTCACTTGTGGGCGGAGGCATGCAATACTACAGTATATGTGCAAAACTGTTGTCCTCACAGGATACTTGGCATGAGTACACCGGAGGAGGCGTTTTCTGGTAAGAGGCCTGATATTTCCCATTTGAGGATTTTTGGTTCACCTGTTTACATTCATGTGACGAAGGATGCCAGGAAGAATATGGAGCCGACTGCAGAGGTTGAGATATTTGTGGGGTACACTGATACACCCCACAACTATCGTGTGTATTTTCCAGACAGTCGCAGGACTGTTGTGCGACGTGATATCAAATTTCAGGAGGAGAAAGCCATGAAGTGTTCGCTTGAGAGGGAGCCACACTTGCATGCAGATGAGGAGCTATTAGTTCCTAAGGATGAGTCTCAGGATGTTGATCAGCCACAAGATGAGGTTCATGGAGTGGAAGAGACCACTCAGGCAGCGCCAACCATCAGAGGGCAGAAGCGCACTACAGAAGCTGAGCGACTGGCTCAAGATGCAGAGAAGGTTGTAGGAGCACCTACATCACAGCATAGACAGAGACAATCACCTGACCATTATACTGGATACATGGCTCTTATGAGCAAGTGTATCGTGACAGAGCCATCCTCTTTTGAGGAAGCTGTGGAGGATTCGGCATGGGTAGATGCCATGGTGGAAGAGTATGATTCGATTGTCAGAAACAGTGCATGGGATATTGTGCCGAGGCCGAAGGGGAAATCAGTGGTGGGTTCGAGATGGATCTACAAAGTGAAGCAGGCAACTGACGGGAGTGTGGAGTGTTAGCCACCTATAATATTTTGTTATACCAAAAGGTGGCTAAGATCTTTTTTGAGCCTCCAAGAAAAAAAATTTATCACTAAAAATTATTGGCTCTTGAAGTCTCTTTAAGGTCTCATGCCTCTGTCCCAAATCCTCATTTGTTGTCCCATTTTTTACTCAGAAAATTCTGCTGATTCCAAATGAAAGACTGCTGAAAGACCATCATTTTCCCTCTTCTCAAACCTTTCATCTGCTCCCCTTTCTCTCCATCAAAACTACCTTGTTTTCATAAGTCCTCTTCTTTCCATTTATGAAAATTTCCCCTTTCATAGTTAAAAACTCACTTTTTAACTATTTCGGAACCCTCAAATCCATTAAAATCCTTGAAAATTCTCATAAAAAATCAAAGTTTCATTGCTATAGACCTCAGCCCCTTGAGCTAAGCCCTAAACCACTTCCCCACCATACGCTTTGGGTCTGGAACCACTTGCTAACACGTTAAGGTGCTAATCGCATCGGAAAGAATCAAAGACGCAAGTCTTTGCCATACTCCAAAAGTTCCGATTGTGATTAAGCCTTGCTGCTTAAGACCCCCGATCATATTATTTTCATATAACCCTGAGCCCGCCCCCGGCGCTTAAACCTTGTGAATATTTTATTTCCGACCCTTTGTCCTTTGTAAATTACAAAAACCCTCTTTTCCAAAGTTTTGATTTAATGAGCCAAAGTCACATGTTAAATATAAAATGGTTAGATTAAAAAGACTGATCACGCAATCGCGATCGATGAATTCACAAAGGGTTGATCGAAAAGACCAGGCCCATGATTCCGATTGCGATTGGCCTTTGATGTACTAAGCCCCGGGCCCTTTGTGTTCCATATATCCGAAGGCCCCGCAGGCGGGCGCCTATCCTTTGTATATATTTTATTTCCGCCCTGATCCATTAAACCTTCGTTTATATTAAAAACTTGGGGTTTTGATATATTATAAGGGTTTCTGCCGGTTCGTTCTGAAAACTAATCTCCACCGTTGATTGTAAGCCGATCAAATGGCTAGCGCTTAAATCGCATCGGAGTTTTCCATCGCATGCATTTACTTTTCCCCCCGATTGCTGTTCCTCTGATTCGCTCCCCGCCGTTGATCTAATCCTCGGATCCAACGGCTATCGCTTAATCGCCTCTCCCCTCCCAATTGCGCAATCGCATTGGAGTTTTTTGTTTAAATCGCACTCTTTTCCTCATCCCTCCGATTGCGACTACCCCGATTCATTTCCCACCGTTGATCTGAATCTCAGATCGACGGTCTGCGCTAAATCGCATCGCATGTTTCAAATCGGTGCATTTGCTCGCTACCCCCGATTGAGACCCTCCGATTAGATCTGGACCGTCCACATGTCCAAATTGGACGGTCCAAAACTGCTCCTCCTTATTCTTCTCCCGCTATCCTTTTTTCCTTTCTATGCAGATATCCACCGTTGGTTGCCTTCATCCGACGGCTACGCTCCTCTCCTACCTTCTGAAGCAGTCTAACCCATTTCGCAGGATTTCTTATTTTTTTTTTGTTTTATGCAGGTGTTTTCAATGGTTTTCCGTTGTATCACAAAGAAAGCCGAGGGTTGGGAAAGACGTTTCCTGCGCCTTCGAAGCTACTAAAAGGAACCATTCACGCGGTTGGATTCAGTGATTTGTCAATGTTTCATGAGCATTGATGCCGAAAAGCCCAGCGCGGCCCTGCACATCGACAAGACACTGTTTTAAATCAAGAACAGTTAAAGACTATCAGTTTTGAGAATAAAGCACATCAGAAGAAGATTGAAGACAATTTTTATGGGATTACGGCTAAGACAGTTATTAAAAGCCTAATCCCCAATCTAAAACACAGTTTAAAAGAAAACCTAAAGTGTTTTATCAGACAGAAAGCCTCCACCGCCACATCTGAGGCAAATTGATCCCTCAGCTACCACCGAGCCACCTGTTGCCTCAAAGCATTCAAACAGAGGCCGAAGTTATTGCTCGAAGGAATATCTGCCTCCAGCATTGCCAAGAAGTTATTTCTACAAGAAAACCAATGCATAAATATCTGCAGAAGTTACTCCCCACATTACATAGAGCATCAAAGTCAAATAAAGCTCCCACCGAGCTTTGATATTTATTGTAAACAGTTAATGTAGTGATCCACCTGTAAATTCTTCCCTCGAGCCTCTCAAAGGGCCGAGAAGTCTTCACTTTGCATTAATTGTCCTTGAGATATTTTGTTAAAATCTCACCTCCTCATCTTCCTATAAGTACTTCTACAGAAGATAAAAAATTGTTGGTTGCAGAACTTTGAAATACACTTGAGCTCGAGACTTCTATTTGTACATAGTGTTCACTGGCCCTTGAAGCTCTGTTTGTGCTAGAGTAGTTAGGTTGAATAGTGAAGATGATTGCTGAACTGAAACATTGGACCTAAAGATTGTAATTGGTTTGACATCAATATAAAAGCTGTTTCTTGGGATCCTGGTCTTTATCACTGGTGAAGTGCTTCTTTCTTTGTTAATTGTTTTCCTTCTATGTATGCCATATTGTTCATTTTCCCTCTGTAAAGAACAGTTTAAACAGGGTTAGGATTTTCTGTATAGCAGTAACCTTCTCTGGCTGAGAAATCTTTATCTTAATGTTTTCTTCAGATTTTTTTATTTGAGAATGATTCAATACAGTTTAAACAGTTAGGAATGTTGGCGTTCCCTCGTCCTTCTGTTTGCTCAAACATTGTTCTCGAATGTTATTTCCATTATTTGCTATTAAAGTTAGACTAGAGAAGATATCGTTTGCCCTGATTCCTAGATTCTTTTCTCCAAAGGCAGATTCTGAAAGTTTCTCTTGGTGTTGACTGAAAGCAGACTAAGTTTAAAAGTACTTTATCTCATCTTAAGTTACACTCTGTTTTTCTTATGTGTTTTCATACTTTCTGAAGGTAATTATGTGGATTACTGGATTGTTTGTCAATTAAGCTGCTTTAATAAGAACTTGCCCAAGAAGTCTATGGTTAGCCCTGTCCTTGGTTGGTCTTAAAACAGTTACTTAAGAGGCTTTTCTTGTTTGGACTGACTATAAATCCTCTGAGAAATTATTATCAGTTTCCACCCCTCCAACATTTTAATGTTTCCATTCCATCATTTTAATCTCAATAATCTTGTGGTATAGATGACTTTCCCCTTGGATCACACTTGATGTTGTTGTTCAATTAAAGCCCAGATATGACTCCATAGCCCAATGGACTAAAAACCAGCGTTATATCTATCTATCTGCCAAAACTATTCTATTTGCTTGCAACTTCTCACTTTTGAAACTTTTTGCACTTAGGACTTTCCCCTCAAGTAACATTTCATGCTCAACCATCCAAAAACAAAACAAAAACCTTGGCCTTCATAACTAGCCTAATATCATCACCTTAAGCTTTTCAAAGACAATATCCATCTTTGTACATATTGGAGAGATCCCTCTCCAGATTCAGGAGGGCTAGATCCTAGAATCCCAAAGTTGGTTGAAATGATGTTAACTCTGTGATTGGACTCTCCCAATCTTGCTAATAAATTACAGAGACCTAACATGGAGAAGTACAAGGCAAGATTTGTTGCCTAAGGATTTTCACAGATTGAGGGTATCGATTATGAGGATACCTTTGCACCTATCGCAAGGTATTCTTCCATACAGACGATTCTTGCTCTGTCAGCGCAAATGGGGTGGCACATTCATCAAATGGATGTGAAGACTGCATTCCTCAATGGAGTCATTAAGGAGGAGGTGTACATAGAGTAGCCTGAAGGTTTCGAGATCTTTAGCAGCGAGTCGCATGTGTGTAGGCTCAAGAGAGCGTTGTATGGGTTGAAACAAGCACCTCGTGCTTGATACACACAGATAGATAGTTATTTCACCGAACTTGGATTCTCCAAGAGTGAGGCGGATCTGAACCTATACCAGATTGTGGTGGAGGGTAAGTTGCTGATCATTGTACTTTATGTAGATGATTTGATACTAACAGGTGATGAATTGTTGATACACTCATGCAAGGCAGATCTTGCAAAGGAGTTTGAGATGAAGGACTTGGGCCTCCTTCATTATTTCCTGGGATTGGAAATTTGGCAGCACAGTGGTGGACTGTTTGTTTCTCAGGGTAAGTATGCCCAGGAGATACTGGGGAAGTTCAACATGCATGGATGCAAGCCTGTTGATACTCCTCTTCCTAGTGGATGGAGGAAGGAGGATGCTACTTCAGTGGAGGTAGTGGATGCCACTGTTTATCGACAGCTGGTGGGCTTGCTTATGTATTTGGTCAATACACGACCCGACATATGTTATGCTGTTAACCAACTTTCACAAAGGTGCTGCTTCTACCAAGCTCTTCGGAAGGTAGTCAAGCATGTATTTGAGATATCTCAGAGCACATCTAGATATGGATTATGCAGGCCAGATAAACATGACACACGATGAGGTGAAGTTGTGTGAGCCACATGTGATTACAGTATTCACGATATAATGCAATCCATCCGGGAGGGGATTTTCAGTATCGGATCTACAGTAGTTTCTTGGTACAATAGGAAACAAAGATCCGTGGCACTCAGTTCAGCGGAGGCCGAGTACATGGCAGTATATTTGGCTGCATGCGAGGCTATAAGGATGAGGAAGATCCTGTTTGGTTTTTTTGGTTCTCACTTAGATCCTACTGTGATATATTTTGATAATCATAGTTGCATTAAACTCTCGGTTAATCTACTATTTCATGATATATCTAAACAAATTTACATCCGATCATCAGTGTGCGTGGAAGATCATGTTACTTTCATACATTCTTGGAGGACTGTGATGTCATATTCACTGGAAGGCACTCACTAGAGCAAATTCGAATACCACAGGTGGGGTAGGAGTAGGGGTTGCATATAATCCTTATCTTGTTGAGAGGGAATGTTGAGATTGCAACAAGATTATGAGCTTAGGTAAAGAGTTGCCTTCACTAAGTGGGCCCGCGGGGCTATTTTTGAAGCAAAGCCTGTTTTAATATGATCATGTTCCATGAGTTATGATGCTATTTTGTGGATGGTTGGTCGTTTCTGGAAAAATAGGATACCCCTATTTTTAGACATATCAAGCACTTTGTTTTATATTTCGTATAAAAATAGATATGTCGAATATTATTAGCTCTTAATAATATTTGGACTCTAAACATTATCTAATTCTCTTGGAGCACTTCAGTTAAGTGCACAGATGTGGCACAGGAGCTGACAGAAGGAATTACGATATTCCTGAGGGTTAAGTGGAGCTATTGCATGGATACTTCAGTTAGAACTCATGTGACAGAGTTTGGTGGAGTTGATTGAGGAAGTTAGTGGAGTTGTATTCAGTTTAACTAATCTAAACATAGTTGAGCTATTTGTATCTAGTTTAACCGATTGATACAATTAGTGAGAGTGGTGTGAATTAATTATTAATTAATTCACTAATTATAAACTCATTAATCAACTAAAGAATGCATCAGTTAACTTCAGTGCATGGACAGTTTCAGTGGAGACCAGTGCAGAAATAGGTGAAAGAGTAGGTTAACTATTAGTTGTGACTATACAGTTGCTATTTGCAACACACAGATAGGTGGAGAAGCCCATGAGGATTGCGCAGTACAAGCCAGGTGGTTTATCTATTTAATGAAGCCATCCCATAGCATTGATTACACAATAGAGGCTGGCTATCAAGTGGCTAAGGATTGGAGCATGTGTTTTGCTAGATCTAGCTTGATAGTGTGTAGCAATTCGAGGTTGTGCTGAGAGCTTGTGAGGAGCTTTGTACAATGATTGTTACATGATCTCCATGACATATAATATACAGATAGTTGGGGTTTTCAGCTTTAAGCTTTCCCATGAAATATTGTGTTCATATGTGTGATTATTTATGGTTTTAATGTGTGCATGCAATTGATTTTATTTCCGCAATTAATGATCAATGGTAGAAGAGATTCTGTATTATGCATGAAGCCAAAATAGTGTGTGATCAGGAGAATATCGGTGAATAATATATCAGTTATTCAAATTTCTACAAAACTAATGAACTCATTCATTTCTCTACCTATACTAGATCAAATGTCAAGATTAAGTTGTTTGACATGATTTCATTCGCTAGACTAAAACATGGAATTGAAAAATGATCAAATCGGGATTAGACAGTCTGATTTATCATGTGTTTGTGGCATAAAGAAAAGCTGCACACAAACGTTATTTTCGCACAAAATGAGATTTAGAAAAATTAGGGCTAAGATACATAATTTTCTTTTCATCCCTATTTTCCTCTTTGGTTCTGTTTTGAGCATGTGGAACCAGCATCTTTGTTTCCTAATCTACTTTCTTTGATAAGTCAAGCTTGCATATTTTGACTATGATTCTTTCTTACTAACTTATCAGCAATCAATTTAAAACATGCTCAGTTATGATTAGGTTAGATAATTGAACAAGACATCTTTTGAGCACTAGTAGTGGCATTTAGACTTGCACACTTTCAGCATGACTATTTTTTGAACATGGGGCTTCACTCCTGCTTTAAGACTGCCCTCTTTTTCTATTTTTCTGTTGTTTTTGTATTTTGTATTTTTTGATTTATTTCTTCAAACAAGTTATGTACAATGAGTAACAAATTTCATGACTAGAACTCTTGATAATGGTGGATTTTGAGCATGTTATCTTCAAAAGGATCTCTTGATGCTCTTGGTCCACTTAGTTCTTGAAAATAAAAATCAGGAAAATTTTCTCTTGTAAGCACAACATAAGGGTTTTTTCCAGAATCTTTAAAAAACCCCATGTCTGCTTGTTGTTTTCCCTTATACCTTTGATTTCCACTCCTGCCTTTGTTGTACATCTTCTTTAGGTAATACAGATATTTTTTGTCATTCTTAAAATAGATGATGACATCAACAAGGTACATTATAGTAAAGAAGTTCAGCACTGGAAACATAGTTCTCTGAAACATGTCCCCAGTGTCTTGCAGTTTTGAAAAACTGGGTTTGAACTTGGAACTGCTTCTAGTGTATTTGAAAAAATCTTTGAGCTATTTGTTTTAAAGAGGAATTAGCTGATGATATCCTGAAATATTATCATGTAAGGACACATGGTAAGAAATTCCTAGCTTCTGTGTGGTATGACCTGTTTTTGGAAAGATATGAGTGGTGTTTAGGGAGTGTTTATCTGTGTTTCTAAAATCTACACATATCTTGTAACCAGTTGTTTTCTTCTTAATTGTTAATGCTTAATCAAGATTTTTGTGTTCCCTTTTGTAAGGGTGACTTTTGGAAATGATGGTTGTGTCATGGTGTTTTGAGCTATTCTCCTGACATGTACTAGTATCCTGAAGAATCTTTTGTATCCTAGCAATTCTCAATTTCTGGTGTAATGACAAAATTTTAGCTAGTTCAATCAGCTCAGGTTTTTAAAGAATGCTTTTATCACATTCCCCCATATTATCTTTAACAAACATTTTTCCCAGATCTACAAAAGTATTTGCAATAGTTAAAGTTTTATTTGTAGGGGTAAATTCTTTGGATGGCCAAGTATTTAGATATGGTAATAACATAAGGCTTTCTTGGCCTTGATTTCGAAAGATTTTTGTTCTATGCAAATTATTTAGTGCCTCTGTATTGGGAAAAGGTTTTGATTGTATTTTTGAGGCTTGTGCTTGGTTTGAGCAACTTGCTTGAGAGTAAAATTTTTCCTATTTTTGTGGTTTTATTTTCTATTTCTAGAACATCACATTATTTTTCATCAGGATACAATTGTTCTGGGTCATGATAGTTTTCAGTATATAGCTCATCATAGAGAAGCTAGTGTGCCTGCTGCATTGGGCCTATATTTTCTTCAACTTTACCTATATGTTTATCAATGTCTTCATCAGTATGTAAAATGAAAGAATTCAGGTCTGAATGTATAGAATAAAGAGGTACGTTGTCTGGTCTTTCTTGATTGCTAACCATATACTTCATGTGTGATTCTCGGTACAGTCTTCTTGTCTGGTTAAAAACAAGAATGGTGGTGTAAGACATATCTAGTTGAATATTTCCTTGGAGCTTGGCCCCCCAAGATCTGGATAAAAGCATTCTGTACTTGGGAGGAATGTTTGCTACCACTATGTCGATGACCAGGTGTTTAGCAGGTACTTGTGCCAAACTGACACAAAGATCCTTTATCAGGCCTAGACACTTGACTCTGCTTGAATCAAAAGAATATAAGTCTTTATAAGGTTTCGTTATTTCTAGGCCTAATCTTTCCATTACCACTTTTGGCATGAGATTGTGAGAGGCCCCGGAATCTAACATGGCATTATGTAGGATTTGGTCATGTATATTCATATTAATGTAAAAAGGAGGGGTGGTTCCCTCTTGATGTTTTCCTTGTATTTTTGGTCGAAACAACACCTCAGGGGTATCATCAGCTAGGTGTAAAGTATCTGCACCATTTCCTATGTTTAGGACCTTTAGCACTTGATATTTGTATGAGCTTTGGGAAATAAGTTCAGTGAGAGGCATGGTGATCTTAATTTTGGAAATTTCGCCTTCAAAACTGAAAATTACTTGTATTTTAGACATATTTGCTTCATTTTTCTCAGCCATGAACTTTTCTATATTCTTAATTTGTTGATTTTGATTCGGGGTTTTGTTCAATATAGTTTTTTCGGGGATCTTAGTAGAGGTACTAGGACAGTTAGGATCAAGGTTTGACTGGCTGGTTTTGTCTTTGTTTTGATCAGTCTTTTTAGCCATGGTTTTTTTACTATCTGCTGTTCTTTTAAGAATAGTATCGGGGGCTTTTGTAACAGTAGTGTCTGGGCTACTTTTCCTAGAGCTGTCTTGGTTTTTCTTACTCCTAAGATCATATTGCCTATGAACTTCCATTATGGCATTTTGTAATCCTATTTCGGGATCTTCGGGGTCCTCATAATTTGTTTCATTTTGGTTTGAGGAGAAGAAAAATTGTTCTTCTTTTGTGAGAGAAACCTCACCTTCGTTATTAGAACCTATCAATTTTAAGTGATTGTCATCAAGTGGTTCCATATCTCTTTCTACCTCATCAACATAGTTTTTTTGGAAAGGTGGCCTGATCTTCTGATCATTTTCCCTTGGTTTTATTTGATGTGGGTCCCTTCTAAGGTTTTGATTCTGGTTTTTGTTTTGAGGATTTGGCTGGTTATCCCTTGGAGGTGCCCTTTCACTTAGATTTATTCTTTCTAGCATTCTCTCCATAGTTCTAACTAGGTTGTCTATTTTGGAATCTGAAGAGGAAATGGAAGGTATGGTCTCATATCGGTGAAATACTTTCTTTTCCGATCTCATCCTGGCTCTCTTCTCAGCTAGGTTGGCTTCGGCACTAATAGCTACCTTTTGAATTTCTTCTAAAGTTGCGGGGTCTCTTTCTCTTAATTAGTATGTCATATCTGGATCAAAACCTTCGGGAAATTTTTCTAGTGCTAGGCCAAGTGGAGGTTTCATGTGAGGTGGAAGGACATTATAGATGCTGTTGAACCTAGTGCAATAGTCTTGAACACTTTCCCCCATATTCCTTTTAAGATTTTTGTATTCAGAAAGGATTTGTATGGGGGTTTTCCTAAATTCCCATTTGTTTATAAAATTTTGGTAGAGTGATGGGAGGTCTTGTTGTATACTATTAGGAGCCAAGTTTTTTAACCATTTCTTGGCTTCTCCGCCTAGGCTTTGGTCAAACATTATCATCTTTATGGTTTCATATTCTACTTCCATGTAGTCAAAAGCATCACTGATTCTATCTACATGTTGTTGGGCAGTAGTAGACTCAGCCCAGGTGAAGTGTGGGATTCTAGATTGATAATCATTTTGCAAAGGTACCAAAGGTTGTGGTAACACTAAGGATGCATACTAGGCTTCCATGATGGGAGCTGATGATAGATTTATAGTATGAGGATTTGTAGTATGGGATGAGGTGATTTTCACAGTGGTGTTTTGAATGGGTGGGATGGAAGTACTTGGACTTGTAGACTGATTTTGAGAATATTTGGGGTGAAAAGAGCTGAAGTGGTGGAGAAGCTCGAAATTGGGTGGTGTAGTGGGTGAGACTTCTGTGCTAGGACTCTATTGCAAATCTAAGGGCTCAAGATTCGCAAGGTTGATTCTACTTTGTGACTTGTTTCTAAAAAGGCTCTTTGCTGAACACAAGTCAAACTGGGAATCCTGCAAGGATGTAAGATGTTCAGGTACAGAGCTTGCTTTGTGAATGGTCCTATCGATAGTTAAGTTACTAGTTTCATAATTTTTCCACAAAATATTTTTTGGGTCATCAACCATGATCGGAGGATTTGGGTTTGGATGAGATCTGGTATTGATTCTTCGTGAAGCCATATTTCAAGTTCAAAATTTAGAGAGGATGAAAGTTGTGATATTTTTCGGATGGTTGTCCTCTCTGAGAGTCTTACGGATGCTAGTAAATTTTTAAAACTAAATGAAGGCTAGTGGAGTCGCCAGGTGGATGCTTTGAAGTTTATGGTCCACCACCAATACTGACAAAGGTGTTTTTTAGGGAATTTTTTTTTCAGAATTTTTTTTTTATGCAAAAACTTGTAAGAGTGTTCTAAAACTTAGATCAACAATTTTATAGGATGTTGAGAAAGTGATAGTTCTATTTTTAGGCTATTCTGCTGATTTTTATGTTTGATGAAAATTTCTGAATTCCTAAGTAGTACTTAGTTTGTCACTAATTTCAGAGGCTGCATCATGATCTTTGTCATTTGAAAGGTAAGTAAACAGGATAGCATGTTTATGGAAATTTTTGGTTTTTTTTTAAATAGAGTATTAGGCCTACTGGAAGCTAGTGGAGTCGCCAGGTGAATGTTATTGTCTTGTAAAGACAAAGTTTTAAGGTCCACTGCCAATGACTAATAGAAACCAATCTAGGGATGTTTTTTTGAGGTTTTTTACAGAGTTTTATGTGTAGCCTAGTTTGTAAAAGTGTCCTATATTTGATTCATCACTTAGCTAAGGTGATGAAACAAAGAGAGTCTACTTAAATGAAATTATAGGTTGTTTTTCTAATTTGAATATAGAAGGATTAATGAGTCTACCAAGGTTTGTTAGGCTGTTTATGTACTTAGTGTTTCCATCGCAATCGCCAGTATGTTAGTGTGGTGATGAGGAGGCAGATTCACCAGTATTTCTAAGTCTAACTAAGCTTGTATGAGGTATTCAGGCAACTATATACTCAGATGTCCCACCATGATCGCCATAATTTTGGAGTCCCGTAATTTGGCAGATTGGTAAACCAAATGATAGGGTAACATCAGACCAAGCTTTGGAGTCCTAGGACCTAGCCTTCCTGGACTCAGAGAGGGCTCTCTCTATTATGCGAAGGATGTGAACTTGTTCGCTTTGTATTTTTTATTTAGGCTTGCTGTTAAGTATATTCTGGTTTGTTTTTTGGGTTTATGAGGTAAAATGATAAAAAAGGACAAATAGAAAGAGATTTCATTAAATTAATAGGGCTATGGGGTCAGATAAAGTCAGGATTGTCTGAATGGTGGAAAAGGTATTACTGCAGGGCCGATTTAGTCAAGGTAAATGGATTATTTGGGTGAAAGTGAAGTGAAATGAACATTAAGTTTGTGAAAGACAAAGAGATATTAAACATATATAGTTTTAAAGCAGGTATTCATGAGTTAGGGAAACCATAAATCTCTATGAATAAAACTCAAACTGATACATATGAAAGATAAACAATCCGACGATACATAGAAGCATAAGAACCTCTAACTCTAGAAAATCACCTTCAGCTGTTGGGAAAACAAATAATATAAACAAACAACTCAATCTATGAAGAGGGAACTCCTAAACAACATATCTTGAGCTATCGGGAACTCTGAAATAAGTTTTCAAGCATGGACAAAGGGAAATATCAAACGAGACATCTTTGACTTAACTAAAACAACCAATATTTCATAGAAAGATTTCAGAAATTGAGTTTTGAGAAACTATAAGTAAGCAGGGCATGCCTTAAATCGTACAAGATAGAAAAACATACTGACCATAAATGAAACAAATAAAATTTTTTTGATGGACCTAAAGGGCAGTTAATAATCCTTTAGAAATGATAAACAAGAGGAAAACATCAAAGCTATAACATGCAGGATGTTTGAGGTGCTTCCATGAGCATGTCTCAACATATACTTTTCTAATCTACAGAAAATGAGAAGTATGGAACATTAATGAAAACAAGGAAACATAAACAAATCAGAGAAACATCACCATTCACCAAGCCATGGAATCCTGCACACAATGCTCCTCCACCATCAAGCCAAGCAAGACATCATCCACTTCATAAAACAAGTATTTCTTCCAAGCTCATAATGCTATGTATTGATCTCAATATATCAAGTTCTGCCTCTCTATTACAATGAATCCTCTTGGTTTATATAAGCCAAGGAGGAGGAAAAACACCTAGAGCAACTAGAAGGCCATTGGCCAAAAACAAATATCTAAAACTGTCCTTGAGGCTTAACAAAGTCCAAGGCACAAAATATCCTTCAAAAATATCTTTACGGACCAAAAAGCAAAAAAGAATCACTTTCAAGGCCTGACACACAAGATAAAATTTCTTAACGCACATTTGGCCCGGTCATCACTCAGAAAACTGCTTTTCAGCAAAATCTACATGAACGTAGTGCCAAAAAAAGGTCTGTTTTGCAGTGAAGTTTTCACTGACCTCCCGATGTCTAAATGAGTCCCGTGATGGCTCGTTGGAAAGCTACGGATGTATAATTTCCAAAAATACTTTATTTTTTCCAATATGATGCCTGGAAGTCAGTCAAAAAGTAGTAACAATTGAAAAACCTAGGAGTGTAGCACGTGCTGATATTAGGGGCAAAAAGGTAAAAAATGGTATTTGTTGGCCTTTTTGAGGGATCAAAACAACTTCATTTGATTTGAAAATTTCTAAGAATGTTCCTTTGATGTCAAGGAATCCAAAAATATATTTTTATTTAGCTGAGGATGCTTCGAGAAAAAGTTAAGGTACCCATGAGTTTATGCTTTTAGGCCTAAAATTCACAAAAAACAAGAATGTGTCCAAAAATGCCCAAATTGGTGAGTAAACCCCTTAAGGGTTTTTAGAAATATGCAATGAAGCTTAAGCAAGAATTCCAAGCCGGGATAGGTATTTTCCATGTTTTTTCACTAGGTGCCTCCTTTGGGCAGCTTTGAGTTTTCTTCGGGAAAACTGATTCAAGTTCTTGTAGTGCTCGGCCATTCTTCTTTGTAGGCCCAAATCCTTGTTAGCTTTCTCCAATTTGGTTTCCAAATACTGATTTTCCCTCTCAAGCCAAGACTCTCTATCATTCTCAATTTATTTGGCAAGGAGCTCTATAAGAGGGTAGTGCTATGCATGAGCTGATTCTTCCTCTTTCTACTTTTGTAATGCTTTTCCAACACCCATGGTCCTAGGTCTCTTTCTTGCTGGTCCTTCTTCTTCATCATCTTTCGCATACTCACCCATGTATTCTTCTAGCCTCACTTGTGACTTTTGAGCTTCCCTTTTGTATTTGAGTGCCCGAGCCTCAAATATTTCCATATGTCCACTCATTTGATTATTTTTCAATTTCAAATAGTGGATGATGTCCTTTGACCTTTCTAGGCCATTTTCCAAGTCTTTAATCTGAGCCTCCCAGTTCTACAAAAGAGATCTAAGAATACTGGCCTCATCATCTTCAGCATCACTGTCTATTTGTATTATGTCAAACTCCCTTTCATGCTCATGGCTGCTCTCCTACTGTTCAATCTTCTCTTTGCCCTTACCTTTAATTATTTTCTTTCCTTTGGTTTACTTGGGCAATTCTACTTTTCTCTTCTTTGACAATTTGCCTCTACTCCTTAGTGCCCTAGTGACATTGCTAGTCATTGTTTGAGTGGTTTTCTTCCTTGTTGTTTTGGTGTTTTTAGCCTTTGCTACTTTTGATGAAGGAAGAATGGCCCCCTGCCTTGGAGAGGCAGTAAACACATGCTCTTGACCTTGTTGATGATAAGTGAGAGGAGGAGTTAATACCTGGGCTTGTTTAGTTTGGTCTCCTGCAGCCTTAGGGCTATCCTCTTCTCCAAAAAAATTCTCTGCTTGCACTTCTTGGTTTCTTTGCTGTGGGGAATTTCCTTGTTCATTAAATTTGATATTTGTAATGAACTCATTATCAAGAGTAAACTCAGAAAGATCATGCTCCTTTTCTATTTGGTGGGAGATATCTAGGTCTACTGTTTTTTCCTTTTCAAAACTATCTTTGCCTTCATCTACTTTTTTGCTATCATGACTGTCTTTGTTACTTCCCTCTTTGCTGTGACTGCTTCTATCATTTTAATTATTTTCAATTTTTTCCTGATGTGGACTGCCTTCATCATGATCACTGTTTTCATTTTCTTGTTGTGGGCTGCCTGCTCCTTCATCACTATCTTCATTTTCTTGCTGTGGGCTACCTCTATCATTTTCATTGTTTTCAATGTTTTCCTGATGTAGACTGCCTTCATCATGATTACTGCTTTAATTTTCTTGTTGTGGGCTACCTTCTTGTTCATCACTGCCTACATTTTCTTGCTATGGGCTGCCTGTTCCTTCATCACTGTCTTCATTTTTTCCTTGTGGGTCGCCAGCTTCATGATCATTGTTTTCACTCTCTCCTTGTGGGTCGCCAGCTTCATGATCACTGTTTTCACTCTCTCCTTGTGGAGTGCTTGCCACATCATGCTTTCCTTTACCTCTACTGTTACTTTCATCACTTCCCTGCTCTTTGTCACAATTACCCCCTTGTTCCTTTCTTTTACTACATTCTTCTTTCTCACTGCTATCTGTGGAGGATGGTTTTTGTTGGGGAGTAGACTCATGAGAAGAAGAGGAAACATAAGGTGTGGAGGGCAAGGAATGAGCATGAGGAGGGTCCTCGGATGAAAATGGCCTGACTTGTAGTGGCATAGAAGATGTAGAATTGAAATCAGGGTGAGAGATGAAAATTTCCCAAGGAATGCCCTTTTGTTTCAGTTGGTGAAGCATAATGATCTTAATGAGAGAGTGATGGAATAAACTTGATTTCTGCTGAGCTGGAGGCTTTTTTATAACAATGGAAGACATATTGTCTATAATCTTGCACAGGAAAAAGGGTAGGTTTAGCAACTTAGCTTTTGTGAAATTCATAAGGAGTTTGATGTGATAGGCATATACTTGGGGGTATCTACCTTCACAAGTGAAAAACTTCATGATTATTTTCATGAGGGTTGCATAGTCATCCAGCAAGTGTGAGAAAGGGAAAATGGAGATGCATGCATCTTGATTATTTGGCTTGAGAAAAGGCTAATAGTGGCTGAGGTCAAGGTATGATTGTTTGAAACACTCCTCTCCTATGTTAGGGATTTTGGTTGCCTTAGAAACAGCTCTAGGAGTGAGTTCAAAATCTAAACCTGCTATGTGAGCTTGCTTTTCATCCAACCTCAGGGAAAATAAATCTGTTAGATGAGGGTGGCTAGTGACCTCTGGTATTCTACTGCAATAATCAAAGTAGCCTACCTCTTGAAAACAAGACAAGATTGAGGGAGAGGCAGTGATTTCTTGAACGGTGATGGGCTCAAATCTGTTATGTTGGCCTCCCTTTTTTACCTTTTTCTTTGGAGGAATTTTGATTTTTTTGTTCTTATCCAAAATCAACTAGATAGCCCTTAAATAAAAACAGGCTTTCTTTTCCTTTAACACTTCTTTCTCCTTTAATTTGGTTTTCAAAATATCCTTTATGTTTTAAGAGCAACTGAGGGGTAAAAATATGGATAAATACCTTGAAAACTTCTTTGCAGTGATGAACACTGGCCCTTGAGCAATACTGGAATTTTTTTGGCCCTTTGTGACGAAGTGAGAAGGTGCTACGCCCTTTCACACAGGTGCATAGCATCTGAACGGAGGTTGCACGAGGAAAATACACTGTGTCAGTTCAAAAATCTGTGTTTTTGAATGAAGTTTGAACAACGGGCGTTTGTGGGTGCCGGGCAGAAACTGAATGAGGGTTGGGCGCTGAAACGCGTCGTGCCAATGTACAGGCATGTCATGACCTTTGTAAATTCCTTTGGTGAGCTGCAATAGGCATGTAGCGCTCAGGCACATGCACGTCGCGTCCTGGAAAACTTACACGGAGTGTTTTCCAAGGGACCAGAAAAAGCCCTTCCGCTTTCCAATCAATAAAATGAGGATAGATATGCCCGTTGAGGGATTTTGTATGAGATTTGAAATGCTTTTATAGCACGTAATCTTCCTTTTGACTTTTTAAAATAGTTTTATTAAACTTTTTCCTCCTTGTGCTCATTTACCCTATTTCTATGAAACAGTTTTTTGAGACATTTTCAATGTGGGGTTTTTTAATCAGAATTTTTCAACAGTGAAACCAGTTTGGAAACTATGCACTCTCTGCTTATATATTTGAAGGGGGTATTTAAACCAGAAAATATGCCCTCTGCTTATAAATTGAAGGAGGTATTTCAAGCCAGAAACTGTGTTTTCTCCCTCTGCTTTATATTTGGAGGAGGTATTTCAAGCCAAAAACTGTGTTTTTTCCCTCTGGTTTATATTTGAAGGAGGAATTTAAGGCAGTCTTTGCCCTCTGCTTATATTTGAAGGAGGAAATGCAAGCACAATTGCTTAGGATCTCTTCTTATGATTTGAATGAAGCCTCTCTTGAAAACTAAACCTTGTGCCCTGTGTCTACTTATCACTGAAGGAGGTAAATTAAACAAAACTGTTTATACCCTCTTCTTATCATCATTGAAGTGGCCGCCTCATAAAAACAAGTGATTGCCATCTGCTTATCATTGAAGGAGGAATTTCAGAAACACAAGTGATTTCCATATGCTTATCATTGAAGGAGGCAATTCAAATGGTTTATCCTTTATCAATCTGCATGAGATAGGTTTCTTTGTAGAAATTTGCTATGAAGATAGTGAACAGGTAAGATATTTAAAAATCCAACATATCTACTTGTGTCTCTTAGGTTAATTTTCTTTTGCAATAGCTTTAGCTTCCTTTGTGATGACAGAGTCTTTGATAGTTTAGAGTCTAGGCTATTGGGGTATAAAAAAGGAAGCTGCTCCATTTTTATGCTCTTTCACTTTGATGCCTAAACTGCTGGAAGTCCTTTTCCAGAGAACTAACATACCTAGTCTCATAAGACTGTTTTTCAGAGATGTGCCCATATGTTTGGGAAGAATGTGCAAATGCCATTGTGAGTTGACATGAAGTGCTAGATGTAGTAAACTCCCAACCTTTGTACTCAGTTTTCCATGATAGATGATTCTTTGACTTTCTTGGTGCTTTGAGTTTGCAAGTATGAATCATGTAGGTTTCCTTTCTCTTTGAAATTTTCATTTCCTTTATTTCCCAACAGTCAACTGTCCCATCTTTGAAAAATTTCCTTGAAGTGTCCCTCTTGTTTCAGAACTGGCTATTTCCATCTATCCATAGCACCCCTGCAGAGATGCATTGATAAAATATTTTTTACCATTGGAGACCTTTCCTGAGGTATCATGATGATAATGCTTGAAAATTTCACTTGATCACTTTTCTTCAGACATAGGACCCTCTTACTTTGTTTCTTCCTAGATTTATTTTCTGAGTTTTGCTAAAAAAAAACACAGGGACCATTTTTATGGTGTGTGACCTAGGGGTAAACAAGGGTTTTGTTTTGCTAGCTAAGAAGATAGGATGGCTGACTAATGTTGAGAATATGGTTTTTGACTAGAGATATTCTTCTCAAGATACTTACCCTAAACACCATCACCTAAACCTAGACACTTTGTCATGACTTCTGAAGGGTTTCTCATAAATATTCAGGTCATCAAATGGAAATTAAGACAGTAAGAGGGGAAAAAGACAACTTCTCTTATGCTTTGACAAAGAGTTGTGTGAAAATAGAGGATTTTGAATATCAGATATACAAGGCTTATGATAGTTATGGACAAGGGGGTTTTATCAAGACTAAAACTTGATGACCGCCTATAACACAGTCTATAAGAGAGGAAAAAGATAAAAATTTCTCTGGGGGGTTTTCTAGAGGACAAATTGACTGTTTGAAATTGGTTTCTAGAAAACCTAGGCAAGGCATATAGTCATCACAACAGGAAAAAATATTGATGACTAATAGTGGCTTCATTTGGGGAGGGAAGCTCCTTTTTGGGAGGTGTCCAGAATTGCAGATCTCTGGCTTATGAAGACTAGTGCCTCATCCATTGGCGCAGATTTCTCTTTTTCTTGATGCTTTTCCTGAAAATGATGCTTTCTGACAAATTGACAGCATGATTAGCATCAACCTCATCTCTACTTACCTAGCTATTTTGCCTAACATTTTTTTCTTCTTTGGGTGCACTTGGACTAGCAAACCCTTTGACATGATATTTTCAAAAAAGAAAACACTATCTAATTCTACACTTATATCTTCTGGGAGTCTAGATTAAACTAATGATCTCCTTCATTTCTCTACCTATACTAGATCAACTGTCAAGATTAAGTTGTTTGACAGGATTTCGTTCGCTAGACTAAAACATGGAATTGAAAAACGATCAAATCAAGATTAGACAGTCTGATTTGTCATGTGTTTATGGCATAAAGACAAGATACACACAAATGCTATTTCCATACAAAATGAGATTTAGAAAAATTAGGGCTAAGATACATAATTTTCTTTTCATCCCTATTTTCCTCTTTGGTTCTATTTTGAGTGTGTGGAACCAGCATCTTTTTTTCCTAATCTACTTTCTTTGATAATTTAAGCTTGCATATTTTTACTATCATTCTTTTTTACTAACTTATCAGCGATCAATTTAAAACATGCTCAGTTATGATTAGGCTAGATAACTGAACAAGACATCTTTTGAGCACTAGTAGTGGCATTTAGACTTGCACACTTTTAGCATGACTATTTTTTGAACATGGGGCTTCACTCCTACTTTAAGACTGCCCTCTTTTTCTATTTTTCTGTTGTTTTTGTATTTTCTGTTTTCTGATTTATTTCTTCAAACAAGTTATGTACAATGAGTAAAAAATTTCATGACTAGAACTCTTGATAATGGTGGAATTTGAGCATCTTATCTTCAAAAGGATCTCCTGATGCTCTTGGTCCACTTAGTTCTTGAAAAGAAAAATCAAGAAAATTTTCTCTTGTAAGCAAAACATAAGGGTTTTTGCTAGAATCTTTAAAAAACCCTTTGTCTGCTTGTTGTTTTTCCTTATACCTTTGATTTCCACTCCTGCCTTTGTTGTACATCTTCTTTAGGTAATACATATATTCTTTGTCATTCTTAAAATAGATGATGACATCATCAAGGTACATTATAGTAAAGAATTTCAGCACTGGAAACAAAGTTCTTTGAAACATGTCCCCAGTGTCTTGCAGTTTTGAAAAACTGGGTTTGAACTTGGAACTGCTTCCAGTGTATTTGAAAAAATGTTTGAGTTGTTTTTTTTGAAGAGGAATTAGCTGATGATATCCTGAAATATTATCATGCAAGGACACATGGTTAGAAATTCCAAGCTTCTGTGTGGTATGACCTATTTTTGGAAGGATATGAGTGTTTTTTAGGGAGTGTTTATCTTTGTTTCTAAAATCTACACATATCCTGTAACCAGCTATTTTCTTCTTAAGTGTTAATGCCTGATCAAGATTTTTGTGTTCCCTTTTATAAGAGTGACTTTTGGAAATGATGGTTGTGTCATGGTGTTTTGAGCTATTCTCCCGACATGTACTAGTCTCCTGAATAATATTGTGTATCCTAGCACTTCTCAATTTTTGGTGTAATCACAAAATTTTAGCTAGTTCAATCAGCTCAGGTTTTCAAAGAATGCTTTTATCACATTCCCCCATATTATCTTTAACAGACATTTTTCCCAGATCTACAGAAGTATTTGCAATAGTTAAATTTTTATTTGTAGGGTTAAAGTCTTGGGATGGCCAGGTGTTTAGATATGGTAAGAACATAAGGCTTTCTTGGCCTTGATTTCCAAAGATTTTTGTTCTATGCAAATTCTTTAGCGCCTCTGTATTGGGAAAAGGTTATGATTGTATTTTTGAGGCTTGTGCTTGGTTTGAGGAACTTGCTTGAGAGTATAAAATGTTTCCTATTTTTGAGGTTTTATTTTCTATGTCTAGAACATCACATTCTTTTTCATCAAGATACAATTGTTCCAGGTCATGATAGTTTTGAGTATCTAGCTCATCATAGAGAAGATGGTGTGCCTGCTGCATTGGGCCTAGATTTGCTTCAACTTTACCTATCTGTTTATCAATGTCTTCATCAGTATGTAAAATGAAAGAATTCATGTCTGAATGTACAGAATAAAGAGGTACGTTGTCTGGTATTTCTTGATTGCTAACCATATACTTCATGTGTGATTCTCGATACAATATTCTTGTCTGGTTAAAAACAGGAATGGTGGCGTAAGACATATCTAGTTGAATATTTCCTTGGAGCTTGGCCCCCCAAGATCTGGATAAAAACATTCCATACTTGGGAGGAATGTCTGCTACCACTATGTCCATGACCAGGTGTTTAGCAGGTACTTGTGCCAAACTGACACAAAGATCCTTTATCAGGCCTAGACACTTGACTCTGCTTGAATCAAATGAATATAAGTCTTTATAAGGTTTCTTTATTTCTAGGCCTAATATTTCCATTACCACTTTTGGCATGAGATTGTGAGAGGCTGCAAAATCTAGCATGGCATTATGTAGGATTTCTTCATGTATATTCAGACTAATGTAAAAAGGAGGGGTGGTTCCCTCTTGAGTTTTCCTTGTATTTTTTGTCCAAACAACACCTCAGGGGTATCATCAGCTAGGTGTAGAGTATTTGCATCATTTCCTATGTTTAGGACCTTTAGCACTTGATATTTGTATGAGCTTTGGGAAATAAGTTCAATGAGAGGCATGGTGATCTTAATTTTGGCAATTTCCCCTTCAAAACTGAAAGGTACTTGTATTTTAGACATATTTGCATCATTTTTCTTAGCCATGACCTTTTCTATATTCTTAATTTGCTGATTTTGATTCAGGGTTTTGTTCAATATAGTTGTTTCGGGGATCTTAGTAGAGGTACTAAGACAGTTAGGATCAAGGTTTGAATGGCTAGTTTTGTCTTTATTTTGATTAGTATTTTTAGCCATGGTTTTGTTACTATATGCTATTCTTTTAAGAATGGTGTCGGGGGCTTTTGTAACAGCAGTGTTTGGTCTACTTTTCCTAGAGTTGTCTTGGTTTTTCTTACTGTTAAGATCACATTGCCTATGAACTTCCATTATGGCATTTTGTAATCCTATTTCAGGATCTTTGGAATCCTCATAATTTGTTTCATTTTGGTTTGAGGAGAAGAAAACTTGTTCTTCTTCTGTGAGAAAAACCTCACCTTCACTATCGGAACCTATCAAGTTTAAGTGATTTTCATCAAGTGCTTTCATATCTCTTTCTACCTCATCAACATAGTTTTCTTGGAAAGGTGGCCTGATCTGCTGATCATTTTCCCTTGGTTTGATTTGAGGTGGGTCCCTTCTAAGGTTCTAATTCTGGTTTCTGTTTTGAGGATTTGGCTGGTTGTCCCTTGGAGGTTCCCTTTCACTTAGATTTATTCTTTGTAGCATTCTCTCCATATTTCTAACCAGGTTGTCTATTTTGGAATCTGAAGAGGTAATGGAAGGCATGGTCTCATCTCGGTAAGTGAATTTCTTTTCCGATCTCATCCTAGCTCTCTTCTTGGCTAGGTTGGCTTCGACACTAATAGCTACCTTTTTCATTTCTTCTAAAGTTGCAAGGTATCTTTCTCTTAATTGGTATGTCATATCTGGATCAAAACCTTTGGGAAATGTTGCTAGTGTTAGGCCAAGTGGAGGTTTCATGTGAGGCGGAAGGGCATTATAGACACTGTTGAACCTAGTGCAATAGTCTTGAACACTTTTCCCCATATTCCTTTTAAGATTGTTGTATTCGCAAAGGATTTGGATGGGGTTTTTCCTAACTTCCCATTTGTTTATAAAAGTTTGGTAGAGTGATGGGAGATCTTGTATACTGTTAGGAGCCAAGTTTTTTAACCATTTCTTGGCTTCTCCACCTAGGCTTTGGGAAAACATTCTCATTTTTATGGTTTCATATTCTACTTCCATGTAGTCAAAAGCATCATTGATTCTGTCTACATGCTGCTGGGCAGTAGTAGACTCGGCCCCGGTGAAGTGTGGGATTCTGGATTGGTAATCATTTTGCAAAGGTACCAAAGGCTGTGGTAACACTAAGGGTGCATACCAGGCTGCCATGATGGGAGCTGATGGTAGATTTACAGTATGAGGATTTGTAGTATGGGATGAGGTGATTTTCACAGTGGTGTTTTGAATGGGTGGGATGGAAGTACTTGGACTTATAGACTAATTTTGAGCAGATTTGGGGTGAAAAGAGCCAAAGTGGTGGAGAAGCTGGAAATAGGGTGGTGTAGTGGGTGAGGCTTCTGTGCTAGGACTCTGCTGCAAATCTAAGGCCTCAAGATTGGCAAGGTTGATTTTACTTTGTGACTTGTTTCTAAAAAGGCTCTTTGCTGAACACAAGTCAAACTGGGAATCCTGCAAGGATGTAAGATGTTCAGGTACAGAGATTTATTTTTGAATGGTCTTATCAGTAGTTAAGTTACCAGTTTGAGAATTTTTCCACAAAATATTTTTTAGGTCATCAACTATGACCGGAGGATTTGGGTCTGGATGAGATCTAGTATTGATTCTTCGTGAAGCCAGATTTCAAGTTCAAAATTTATAGAGGATGAAATTTGTGATTGTTTTCGGATGGTTGTCCTCTATGAGAGTCTTACGGATGCTAGTAAAGTTTTAAAACTAAATGAAGGCTAGTGGAGTCGCCAGGTGGATGCTTTGAAGTTTATGGTCCACCACCAATACTGACAAAGGTGTTTTTTAGGGAAATTCTTTTATAGAATTTTTTTTTAATGAAAAAACTTGTAAGAGTGTTCTATGTTGGGGTTCCCATGTTTTGGCCAGATTGGCAAGACCAAAATATGAGACAACATCAGAACCACTTTTGGGCCCTAGGATCTAGCCCTCCTGGACCCAGACAGGGATCTCTCCAATAAAGCAAAGAATGATGTATCTTTGAGAGCTCAAAATGAGATGTTAGGCTAGTTATGAAGCACAGAGGGGGGTTTAAAATGATTTGGTTGGTTGGTTGCTGGGTTGGTTAGGAGACCATAAACTGAGAAGGTAATGGGAGAAAAGGAACAAGGCAGCAGGATGTTTCAGCGAAGGGGATAGGCCAAGAAAGTGCCATCCATTGGGCTATGGAGTCATGAAAGGTAATTACATGCAACAACTAGCCAAGGCTTCCACAGGGCAAGTCATCTACACTAAAGGATCTTTCAGATAGATGATGGGATGGAACATTAAGGAAAGAAGGTGGAAGAAGGAAAGATAGCCAAATTTCTGTCTATAGATCAGGTCAGAGGTCATTTAACTCCAGACCTGCTTGGACATACTCTTAGGCAGCTCTCAAAGAGGGACAAAGGGGTTGCTTATAGATCGGACTAGAGGTCATTTAACTCCAGGTCTGCTTTAGCAACTCCGAGGGAAAAACAGAGATAACAAAGAAACATCCAAGCAGCAAACCCCCGAGTTCATACATCAGCCAGCAGGAAATAACATCCACTGCACTGGTTAAACCACATGAATTCACTCTTAGATACACATAAAGCAGAAAACATTAAAGGTAGGGAGAGCAGGAACATAGGGCACCTAACAAGGGTGAATCCTATGCTATATTTCTGTTGCCTACTAGAAGAACATGAAACAGCATGAAAATGTAAATAACAGAGTTAAGAAAGACATCACCAATAGTAATAGACCAGGATCCTGTGAAATGTGCTTTGATTAATTGGTGCAAAACTAGTCATGTAAAATAAGCTCAATGGCTAATACAATATAAACCTTGTCCTCCTAGCCTATTACATACAAACTGCTCTGTAACTCCCTCCCAAGACTGTTCTAACAGACAAGCTAAATCCCTCTAACAGTAACAGTCAGACAACTAAACAACAACAACCTTTACAATGTGTTCTTCTGGATTCTTATAGGAAAAAACAGAGCAGAAGATGGTAGGTGAAGAATTAAATGAAGAAATTAATCGCTCGGAGAGAAAAGGAGAGAGGAGCCGCAACCTCACACTTGTAAATCATGCATCTACCTCTGTGATCAATTTCTTGATGTGTCATTCTCTGTTGACTGGATAACTGGTGAAATAATGATGTTAGGGTCTCCATACCGTGTAACAAATGATTTTGATGGTACAGGACTGCTGAAAGGGTGTAAATCTTTATTTGGGCGCAATGTAGACTGGAAAAATGATGTGTACCATGTCCTTCCATGGAAGAATGCTCTGCTGATACGGAAACCTTGACAAGATTATCTCTCTGTGCAATGGATCTTCCGTTCAATCCTCGGGGTCTTCTAATTGTACCTTTTCCTTCTAAAAATCCATGCAGAAGCTCATAAGTCTTCCATTTCTTGCCTCGAGCTCTCTGCTGCTCCTGTACTGTATCTGTCTGTGCATTCCAAGCTTCAATGGCGCCGGAGGGTTGGTAGAGTTTAAACTCTATTCTTTGATGAATTTATGGCACAAGCACCTCCAGATGTTTCCTGTAACATCAGGTTCTCAATACAACCTCTGCACATGGTTTTCTACGATCACCCCATCACTGTGACAGAGATCGTGCAACATGGCGATCATTCCCTGTTGAAAACCCTGCAAAACCTGAAACCTGTGAAGAGAAAGCATGGACGGGGAAATTGATGTAGTGTGGATGGAGGAAGAGGCCATGCAAACAAAACGGTGGAGAAATTTGCAGAGGAAACGGTGAAAATCACTCTGGTGGAGGTTGACGGAACACAGAGCAAATATATGTGAAAAACGAATGAAAACACATGAAAATGCACCAATTGTATGCAATGGAATGGGAGTGTGTACGGAGGATGCACGTGGGGTGATGTGGCGTACGGTGAAGACACGTGGACGGATGGTGTGGAGGCCGGGGCGACGGTGGAATGGTCAACAACGAGCAGACGGATCTGGACCGTTGATCGTGGCGGAGATCATCGGCAAAGGACGATAGGTCATGGCGTGAGCTAACGCGCATGCAGCTTCATCGAATGAGCACCGTTGGATGAGGGTTCCAGGATCTGACGGCCGAGGTGAATTCCGTTGCCCGGCTTTCGTCTGGGAGATAATGCGCGAAATGGGCGGTTTTGAAATAGTACACTCGGACACGCGGCAGAAGATGAGTGGAATCGTTGGGTCTCCGGGGAAAACCGCCAAGCGCACAAGGGTGGTGCGGAATAAACTGGAGGTTTGTGAATAGTGAAAGTGGGGAGTGGGACCACCGTGTCAGGCGTGTTCCGTGCCGTTAGATCTAGAACAGATCAACGATGGAAAATGCGCCTGAAGCGCTCTGGCTATGAACCGTTGATCTGCGGATTTAATTGGACGGTGGGGATGAACTACGGGGGGCCAAGGTGTACGGGCACGAGAATTTTGGAGCGACCCCCCGTAATGAATAACAACCATTCGATTGGGTTTTCCCACATCCTGAGGAGTCAACTGCGGGGGTTCCATGGTTTGACTCTACGGACAGAGAAAAACCCCCGCAAGGAAAAAGCCTTGGTCACGGCGCTAGGCTATACGGAGCGGAAAGGCACGGGGCTAGCAGAGAAGGGGGATTAGGCCTATTATAAGGTCCAAAGTGGGTTTTCTAACCTTTTTAGTGCATTCCAAGGCCTAAGGGGGTTAATGATAGAAGAATAAAGGGGAAAAATAAGGAAACCAAGGACAAAGGTGGTATTTAAAGGGGATTTTGGAGGGGTTTAGAGGGTTAATAGGGGGAAATAGAGGGGAGCAGAGACACTTTGACAGAAGGAGAGAAAATGGAAAAGGGACATTTTTCAGGGGTACAAGGGGTAAATGAAGGCTTTGAGCTAGGGAAACAGTAGAGGGGATTTGTATAAGCCAAAGCACATAGAGACCTCAAGGATGATGTGTCTTCAAGGGAGATGCATTCCTTGAAGGTCTCCAAAATGACATAGCCCCCCAGCTTGCTTGTCAAGAATTTCATAGGGGGGCTAACAGTGGCTCCACATGGGGATGGCTTCTTCTTGAAGGAGGCAAGACACCAGAAATTATCTTTGGAGTAGGCCAGTTTCCTCCTGCTTGGCTCATCCCTTTCTTTGATCAGCTGCCACAATATGAATATGTTACATCAGCAGAACATTCTTCCCAATCATTCTACCTACCCACACTACAATCCTATCATTTTTTCCTTTCCTTAGGGTGCATTTGAGCTAGCAAACCCTTTACATCATTTAATTTTCAAACAAGAAAACAAACCTATTCTACTTCTATCTTTATTGCTCCATGAGACCAGATTAGACTGTTGGTCTCACATGTTTCTCTACCTACACTACTACCTGCTAGGATTAGACTGTCTAGCAAGTTTCTTCTCTACATTCTAAGACAGAAATTGAAACAACTAACTACCCGCTCATAGGCTGAGCTTTATTGAGCTTTTCCTACCTACCCTACTCTACTAAAATATTTACAAGTCTAGCTTACAAAAATTGTCTTCCAATGTAACCAATCCATCAAATGATCCCATGGCTGGTCCTTCTTGCTCAATTCCTTGAGCATACTGGATAGGCAGGGCAGCTCCCACTCTTCTTGTTCCATAACAGCAGCCTTGAAAAATGTTCTCTCTATTTGCAACATGCTGCTCAAAAAGACCCTTGATCCTTCTTCAAGTATATGCAGGAAATGTGCATAAGGATCATGAAATGATACCTGGTTATGAATATCTGGAAAGCAGGCTTCAACCAAGACTTCCTCCTCCTCCACTGGATCAAGGATAAGACTCTCTTGAAGAAGAGAATCTTCTTCATCTTCTGAACTAGAGGACTCATCATATATGGTAGTGTTGTCCTCCTGGAGCTCTGATATATTTTGCTTTGAGGTGCTGAGCTCTGTGAGAAGATCTATGTATTCTTGAGCAGGGGTGTACTCCTTTTCTTCCTCTTATTCAAGAGAAAGCTCCTTTCTTTCATTCTGCTAAAAAATCTCTTCTTTGCTTTCCTCCTCATCTTCTGAAAAGAAAAACTGTTGGTTTCCAGTCTCACTGATGATGTGTGGTAGAGCAGAATGAAGATTCATAGAATCTTCATCTGCTATTATACTGTCATAGCTCTCCCCATCAGTATCATAGATAGGTTGACTGGTTTCATTACTTCTCTAGAGCCGTTGGTCCTGATCTTTCTCCCACGGATCTAAGGATGATGGTCCTGCAAGCTTAGCTTCTCTTTGAAAGCAATCATCATCAAACGGATCATAAAAATGAAAATCATAATTGTAAGTAATGTTACTTTCCAAACCTATCGGATTCTCAGCAGGTCTTTCTTCATTCTGATCCACAGAGGAGTCTTCTGAATCTGAATCATCAAAATCATAAGATGAATGGGCAAGAGTGTGTGTTCTATAGAAGGCCTCGGAGGTGGACCGTTGTTTTAATATCCACTCTATCTCTTCTTCCGTCAAAAGAGGGGTTTCCCTTTCATCATGGACAGAAGCACAACAATCCTCTTTCTCTTGTACTAGCTGATTTGGAGGCTAGATGTTTTCTTGAGCCTCATATTCCACACCAGAGTCCACCTCTTCCATGTAGTCTTCTGCTTCCTCAAGGAAACTTTCCTTATCAGCCTTTGCTAATAGGTCCTGATGTTCTTTGGTCAGCATAACACAAGGCATAGGTAAGAAATCAGGCAGTTCCTGATCACTAACCTCCTCATCTTCTATAGATTCTTGAACATCATACATGTCTTGCTCATCTTCTCGGTCTTGAGTTTGTTCTTGCTCTGAAAGATGCATAGGTTGCTCGAAATAGTCATCATCTGTATTCATATTAGCCATGTGCATCTTTAGAATTTCACCAAACGTTTTGTTAATTCAATTAATTGATCGCACAAAGCGTCATACTTTGTATCTCTGTCCATGTTTGGATTCATGCTTATGCAAAGAAGGTTATTGCTTCTTCTCAACCAGTCCAGTGTCCTTCACCAGTGGAGTCATTTGGTCTTTAGATCATAGGGAGTGTGGAGTCGCCAGGTGGATGATTATGAATGTTTGAAGTAGGATTTTGTCCACCATCAGCAATTAGGTAATGTCACCTTTCAGGAATAACCTCAAAACACAAAAAAATTCAACCAGAGATTGACTGGGAGGGCGTTTACCAGATATGTCACCTCCGAAGAGGGTGAGATCCGGAGGCTACCTGGCCCTTCCCAGGCTCTGTCTAAGAGTATGAGACACACAACGAACGGAGGATGATTCAAGAAAGGGATGACCTTCTGCCAATCTAACCAGAGATTCTGGGTTTGAATGCCTAGGGGTGTTCAAAGTGTAATGCACTCAAGTCCCCAGCAGAGTCGCCATTATGTTGGGGTTCCCATGTTTTGGCCAGATTGGCAAGACCAAAAGATGAGACAACATCATAACCACTTTTGGGCCCTAGGATCTAGCCCTCCTGGACTCGGAGAGGTATCTCTCCAATAAAGCAAAGAATGATGTATCTTTGAGAGCTCAAAATGAGATGTTAGGCTAGGTATGAAGCACAAAGGGGGGTTTTAAATTATTTGGTTGGTTGGTTGCTGGGTTGGTCATGAGATCATAGACTGAGAAAGTAATGGGAGAAAAGGAACAAAGCAGCAGGAAGCTTCCGCAAAGGGGATAGGTCAAGAAAGTGCCATCCATTGGGCTATGGAGTCATGAAAGGAAATTACATGCAACAACTAGCCAAGGCTTCCATAGGGCAAGTCATCTACACTAAAGGATCTTTTAGATAGATGATGGGATGGAACATTAAGGAAAGAAGGTGACAGAAGGAAAGACAACAAGATTTCTATCTATAGATCAGGCCAGAGGTCATTTAACTCCAGACCTGCTTGGACATACTCAGAGGCAGCTCTCAAAGAGGGACAAAGGGGCTGCTTATAGATTGGACCAGAGGTCATTTAACTCCAGGTCTACTTTAGCAACTCCAAGGGGAAAACAGAGATAAGATTAACAAAGGGATCTTAGAAGGGCCAGCTAGTCGCGCAAGGATCCTAGTGGACAGGGCTAACTCTAATCCCCAGTGTTCCCAAACCTTCCAGCTTGAACCACAACAAGAACATCTAAGAACTGATCCATCCAATTCATACATCAGAGAACAGGCACTAACATCCACTACACTGGTTAAATTGACTGAAAGCAATCCTTAGATAACGCATTTCAAAAGAGGAACATTAAAAGTATGGAGAGCAGGAACATAGGGCACCTATCAAGGGTGAATCCTATATTACACTTCTGTTGCCTACCAGAAGAACATGAAACAGTATGAAAATGTAAATAACAGAGTTAAGAAAGACATCACCAATAGTAATAGACCGGGATCTTGTGAAATGTGCTTTGATTAATTAATGCAAAACCAGTCATGTACAATAAGCTCAATGGCTAATACAATCCAAACTTTCTCCTCGCAGCCTATTACATACAAACTACTCTGTAACTCCCTCCCAAGACTATTCTAACTGTAAAACTGAATCCCTCTAATAGCAACAGATGAACAACTGAACAACAACCTTTACAATGTGTTCTTCTGGATTCTTATAGGAAAGACAGAGCAGAAGAGGTAGGTGAAGAATTAAATGAAGAATTAATCGCTCAGAAAAGGAGGAAGGCCGCAACCCATACTGCCTTAAATCTGTGCATCTACTTCTGGCAGTCTGGCTGCACTATTAATGCCATTCTCTGTTGACTGGATAACTGGTGAAATAATGATGTTAGGGTCTCCATACCGTGTAACAAATGCTTTTGATGGTACAGGACTGCTGAAAGGGTGTAAATCTTTATTTGGGCGCAATGTAGACTGGAAAAATGATGTGTACCATGTCCTTCCATGGAAGAATTCTCTGCTGATACGAAAACCCTGACAATATTATCTCTCTGTGCAATGGATCTCCTATTTGATCCTCGGGGTCTTCTAATTGTACCTTTGCCTTCTAAAAATCCATGCAGAAGCTCATAAGTCTTCCATTTCTTGCCTTGAGCTCTCTGCTGCTCCTGTACTATATCTGTCTGTGCATTTTGAGCTTCAATGGCGCCGGAGGGTTGGTAGAGTTTAAACTCTGTTCTTTGATGAATTTATGGCGCAAGCACCTCCAGACATTTCCTGTAACATCAGGTTCTCAATACAGCCTCTGCACATGGTTTTCTACGATCACCCCGTCACTGTGACAGAGATCGTGCAACATGTCGATCATTCCCTATTGAAAACCTTGTAAAACCTGAAACCTGTGAAGAGAAAGCATGGACGGGGAAATGGATATAGTGTGGATGGAGGAAGAGGCCATGCAGACGAAACGGTGGAGAAATTTGCAGAGGAAACGGTGAAAATCGCTCTGGTGGAGGTTGACGGAACACAGAGCAAATATACGTGAAAAACGAATGAAAACACATGAAAATGCACCAATTATATGCAATGGAACGGGAGTGTGTACGGAGGATGCACATGGGGTGACATGGCGTATGGTGAAGACACGTGGATGGATGGTGTGGAGGCGGGGGCGATGGTGGAATGGTTAACAGTGGGCAGATGGATCTGGACCGTTGATCGTGGCGGAGATCATCGGCGGAGGACAACGGACGGCAGGCCATGGCGTGAGCTAACGCGCATGCAGCTTCATCAAATGAGCACCGTTGGATGAGGGCTCCAGGATCTGACGGCCGAGGTGAATTCTGCTGCCTGGCTTTCGTTCGGGAGATAATGCGCGAAATGGGCGGTTTTGAAATAGTACACTCGGACACGTGGAAGAAGATGAGTGGAATCGCTGGGTCTCCGGGGAAAACTGCCAAGCGCGCGAGGGTGGTGCGGAATAAATCGGAGGTTTGTGAACAGTGAAAGTGGGGAGTGGGACCACCGTGTTAGGCGTGTTCCGCGCCGTTAGATCTAGAACAGATCGACGGTGGAAAATGCGCCCGAAGCGCTCTGGCTATGAACCGTTGATCTGCGGATTTAATCGAACGGTGGGGATGAACTGCGGGGGGCCAAGGTGTACGGGCACGGGAATTTTGGAGCGACCCCCCATAATGAATAACAACTGTTCGATCGGGTTTTCCCACATCTCGAGGAGTCAATTGCGTGGGTTCCATGGTTTGACTCTACGGACAGAGAAAAACCCTCGCAAGGAAAAAGCCTTGGTCATGGCGCTAGGCTATATGGAGCAGAAAGGCGCGGGGCTAGCGGAGAAGGGGGCTTAGGCCTATTATAAGGTCCAAAGTGGGTTTTCTAACCTTTTTAGTGCATTCCAAGGCCTAAGGGGGTTAACGATAGAAGAATAAAGGGGAAAAATGAGGAAACCAAGGACAAAGGTGGGATTTAAAGGGGATTTTGGAGGGGCTTAGAGGGTTAATAGGGGGAAATAGAGGGGAGCAGAGACACTTTGACAGAAGGAGAGAAAATGGAAAAGGGACATTTTGCAGGGGTACAAGGGGTAAATGAAGGCTTTGAGCTAGGGAAATAGCAGAGGGGATTTGTATAAGGCAAAGCATATAGAGATCTCAAGGATGATGTGTCTTCAAGGGAGATGCATTCCTTGAAGGTCTCCAAAATGACATAGCCCCCTAGCTTGCTTGTCAAGAATTTCATAGGGGGGCTAACATTCTAAAACTTATATCAACAGTTTGTTAGGATGTTGAGAAAGTGATAGTTCTGTTTTTAGGCTATTTTACTGATTTTTATGTTTGATGAAAATTTCTGAATTCCTAAGTAGTACTTAGTTTATCACTGATTTCAGAGGCTACATCATGATCTTTTTCATTTGAAAGGTAAGTCAACAGGATAGCATGTTTATGGAAATTTTTGGTTTTTTTTAAATAGAGTATTAGGCATACTGGAGGCTAGTGGAGTCACCAGGTGAATGTTATTGTCTTGTAAAGACAAAGTTTTAAGGTCCACTGCCAATGACTAATAGAAACCAATCTAGGGATGTTTTTGTGAGGTTTTTTACAGAGTTTTATGTGTAGCCTAGTTTGTAAAAGTGTCCTACATTTGATTCATCACTTAGCTAAGGTGCTGAAACAAATAGAGTCTACTTAAATGAAATTATAGGCTGTTTTTTAGATTTGAATATAGAAGGACTAATGAGTCTACCAAGGTTTGTTAGGCTGTTTATGTATTTAGTGTTTCCACCGCAATCACCAGTATGTTAGTGTGGTGATGAGGAGGCAGATTCACCAGTATTTCTAAGTCTAACTAAGCTTGTATGAGGTATTCAGGCAACTATATACTCATATGTCCCACCGTTATCGCCATAATGTTGGAGTCCCGTAAATTGGTAGATTGGTAAACCAAATGACAAGGTAACATCAGACCAAGCTTTGAAGTCCTAGGACCTAGCCTTCCTGGACTCAGAGAGGGCTTTCTCTATTATGTGAAGGATGTGAACTTGTTCGCTTTGTATGTTTGATTTTAGGCTAGCTGTTAAGTATATTTTGGTTTGTTTTTTGGGTTTCTAAGGTAAACTGATCAAAAAGGTCAAACAGAAAGATATTTCATTAAATTAATAGGGCTATGGGGTCAGATAAAGTCTGGATTGTTTGAATGGTGGACAAGGTATTACTGCAGGGTCGATTTAATCAAGGTAAATGGATTCTTTGGGTGAAAGTGAAGTGAAATGAACATTAAGTTTGTGAAAGGCAAAGAGATATTAAACATATATAGTTTTAAAGCAGGTATTCATGAGGTAGGGAAAACCATAAATCTCTATGAGTAAAACTCAAACTGGTACATATGAAAGATAAATAATCCGACGATACATAGAAGCATAAGAAACTCTAACTCTAGAAAATCACCTTCAGCTGTTGGGAAAAAAAATAAGATAAACAAACAACTCAATCTATGAAGAAGAAACTCCTAAACAACATATCTTGAGCTATCAGGAACTCTGAAATAATTTTGCAAGCATGGAAAAAGGGCAAGATCAAATGAGACCTCTTTGACTTAACTAAAACAACCAATATTTCATAGAAAGATTTCAGAAATGGAGTTTTGAGAAAATATAAGCAGGGCATGCCTTAAATCATAAAAGATAGCAAAACATACTGACCATAAATGAAACAAATAACAATTTCTTGATCGACCTAAAGGGAATTTAAGAATCCTTTAGAAATGATCAAGAAGAGGAAAACATCAAAGTTGTAACATGCAGGATGTTTAAGGTGCTTCCATGAACATGTCTCAACATATAATTTTATGATCTACAACAAATGAGAGGTATGGAACATTATTGAAAACAAGGAAACATAAAAAAATCAGAGAAACATCACCATTCACCAAGCCATGGAATCCTGCACACAATTCTCCTCCACCTTCAAGCCAAGCAAGACATCATCTACTTCATAAAACAAGTATTTCTTACAAGCTCATAATGCTATGTATTACTCTCAATATATCATGTTCTACCTCCTTTTTACAACGAATCCTCTTGTTTTATATAAGCCAAGGAGGAGGAAAAACACCTAGAGCAACTAGAAGGCCATTGGCCAAAAACAAATATCTAAAACTGTCCTTGAGGCTTAACAAAGTCGAAGGCACAAAATATCCTTCAAAAATATATTTTTGGACCAAAATAGCAAAAAAGAATCACTTTCAAGGCTTGACACACAAGATAAAATTTCTTAACGCACATTTGGCCCAGTCATCACCTAGAAAACTGCTTTTCAGCGAAATCTAAAGGAACGTAGCGCCAGAAAAAGGACTGTTTTGCAGTGAAGTTTTAACTGACCTCCCAATGTCGAAATGAGTCCCATTATGGCTCGTTGGAAAGCTACGAATATCTAATTTCCAAAAATACTTGAGATTTTCTAATATGAGGCCTAAAAATTAGTCAAAAAGTAGAAACAGTGAAAAAACCCAGGAGTGTAGCACCTACTGATATTAGGGGCAGAAAGGTAAAAAATGGTTGTTTTTGGTCTTTTGAGGGATCAAAACAGCTTCATTTGATTTGAAAATTTCTGAGCATGTTCCTTTGATGTCAAGGAATCTAAAAATATAGTTTTATTCTACTGAGGATGCTTTGAGAAAAATTTAAGGTACCCATGATTTTATGCTTTTAGGCCTAAAATTCACAAAAAACAAGAATGTGTCCAAAAATGCCCAAATTTCGTGAGTAAACCCCTTAAGGGTTTTTAGAAATATGAAATGAAGCTTGAGCAATAATTCCAAGCTGGGATAGGTCTTTTCCATGTTTTTTCGCTGGGTGCCTCCTTCGGGCAGATTTGAGTTTTCTTCGGGCAAACTGATTCAACTTCTTGTAGTGCTCGGTCATTCTTCTTTGTAGGCCCAAATCCTTGTTAGCTTTCTCCAATTTGGTTTCCAAATGCTGATTTTCCCTCTCAAGCAAAGACTCTCTATCATTCTCAATTTCTTTGGCAAGGAGCTCTGTAAGAGGGTACCACTGTGCATGAGCTAATTCTTCCTCTTTCTGCTTTTGTAATGCTTTTCTAAGACCCATGGTCCTAGGTCTATTTCTTGCTGGCCCTTCTTCTTGATCATATTCCGCATACGCACCCATGTATCCTTCTAGCCTCACTTGTGACTTTTGAGCTTCCATTTTGTATTTGAGCGCCCGAGCCTCAAATATTTCCATATGTCCACTCATTTGATTATTTTTCAATTGCAAATAGTGGATGATTTCCTTTGAACTTTTTAGGCCATTTTCCAAGTCTTTAATCTGAGCCTCCCGGTTTTTCAAAAGAGATCTAAAAAAAATGGCCTCATCATCTTCAACATCACTGTCTATTTTTATTATGTCAAACTCCCTTTCATGCTCATGGATGCTCTCCTATTGTTCAATCTTCTCTTTTCCCTTACCTTTAATGATTTTCTTTCCTTTGGTTTTCTTGGGCAATTCTACTTTGCTCTTCTTTGGAAATTTGCCTCTACTCCTTAGTGCCCTAGTGACATTGCTAGTCACTGTTTGAGTGGTTTTCTTCCTTGTTGTTTTGGTGTTTTTAGCCTTTGCTACTTTTGATGAAGGAAGCATGGCCCCTTGCCTTGGAGAGGCAGTAAACACATGCTCTTGACCTTGTTGATGATGAGTGAGAGGAGGAGTTAATACCTGGGCTTTTTTATTTTGGTCTCCTGCAACCTTAGGGCTATCCTCTTCTCCAAAAACATTCTCTGCTTGCACTTCTTGGTTGCTTTGCTGTGGGTAATTTCCTTGTTCATTAAATTTGATATTTGTAATGAACTCATTATCAAGAGTAAACTCAGAAATATCATGCTTATTTTCTATTTGGTGGGAGATGTCTAGGTCTATTGTTTTTTCCTTTTCAAAACTATCTTTGCCTTCATCTACTTTTTTTCTGTCATGACTCTTTTTATTACTTCCCTCTTTACTGTGACTAATTCTATCATTTTCATTATTTTTAATGTTTTCTTGATGTGGACTGCCTTCATCATGATCACTGTTTTCATTTTCTTGCTGTGAGCTGCCTACTCCATCATTGTCTTCATTTTCTTGCTGTGGGCTGCCTCTATCATTTTCATTGTTTTCAATGTTTTTCTGATGTGGACTGCATTCATCATGATCACTATTTTAATTTTCTTGCTGTGGGCTGCCTTGTTCTCTAGTATCTTCAATTTATTTTTGTGGGTTTCCTTCTTCTTCATCACTGCCTGCATTTTCTTGCTGTGGGTCCCTGCTCCTTCTTCACTGTCTTCATTTTTTCCTTGTGGGTCGCCAGCTTCATGATCACTATTTTCACTCTCTCCTTGTGGATCACCAACTTCATGATCATTGTTTTCACTCTCTCCTTGTGGATTGCCTGCCACGTCATGCTTTCCTTTACCTCTACTACTAATTTCATCACTTCCCTACTCTTTGTCACAATTATCCCCTTGTTCCTTGCTTTTACTACATTCTTCTTTCTCACTGCTATCTGTGGAGGATGGTTTTTGTTGGGGAGTAGACTCATGAGAAGAAGAGGAAACATAAGGTGTGGAGGGCAAGGAATGAGCATGAGGAGGGTCCTCGGATGAAAATGGCCTGACTTGTAGTGGCATAGAAGATGTAGAATTGAAATCAGGGTGAGAGATGAAAATTTCCCAAGGGATGCCCTTTTGTTTCAGTTGGTGAAGCATAATGATCTTAATGAGAGAGTGATGGAATAAACTTGATTTCTGCTGAGCTGGAGGCTTTTTTATAACAATGGAAGACATATTGTCTATAATCTTGCACATGAAAAAGGGTAGGTTTAGCAACTTAGCTTTTGTGAAATGCATAAGGAGTTTGATGTGATAGGCATATACTTGGGGGTATCTACCTTCACAAGTGAAAAACTTCATGATTATTTTCATGAGGGTTGCATAGTCATCCAGCAAGTGTGAGAAAGGGAAAATGGAGATGCATGCATCTTGATTATTTGGCTTGAGAAAAGGCTAATAGTGGCTGAGGTCAAGGTATGATTGTTTGAACCACTCCTCTCCTATGTTAGGGATTTTTGTTGCCTTAGAAACAACTCTAGGAGTGAGTTCAAAATCTAAACCTGCTATGTGAGCTTGGTTTTCATCCAACCTCCGGGCAAATAAATATATTAGATGAGGGTGGCTAGTGACCTCTGGTATTCTACTGCAAAATCAAAGTAGCATACCTCTTGAAAACAGGACAAGATTGAGGGAGAGGCAGTGATTTCTTGAACGATGATGTGCTCAAATATGTTGTGTTGGCCTCCCTTTTTTACCTTTTTCTTTGGAGGCATTTTGATTTTTCTGTTCTTCTCCAAAATCAACTAGACAACCCTTAAATAAAAACAAGCTTTCTTTTCCTTTAACACTTCTTTCTCCTTTAATTTGGTTTTCAAAATATCCTTTATGTTTTAAGAGCATCTGAGGGGTAAAAATAGGGATAAATACCTTGAAAACTTATTTGCAGTGATGAATACTGACCCTTGAGAAATACTAGAAATTTTTTCGCCCTTTGTAATGAAGTGAGCAAGTTCTACGCCCTTGCACATAGGCACGTAGCATCTGAACGAAGGCTGCACGAGGAAAATACACTTTTCCAATTCAAAAAACTATGTTTTTGAATGAAGTTTGAATGACGGGCGTTTGTGGGTGCCGGGCAGAAAGTGAACGAGGGTTGGGCACTAAAACGCATCGCGCCAATGTACAGGTGCATTGTGCCCTTCTTAAATTCCTTCGGTGAGCTACTACAGGAGCATAGTTCTCATGCATAGGCACGTCGCGTCCTGGAAAACATGCATGGAGTGTTTTCCAAGGGACCACAAAAACCCCTTCCACTTGCCAATCAATAAAATGAGGATAGATATGCCCGTTGAGGGCTTTTGTATGCCCTTTGAAATGCTTTTATGGCATGTACTCTTCCTTTTGACTTTTAAAAATAGTTTTATTAAAATTTTGCCTCCCTGTGCTCATTTACCCTATTTCTATGAAACAGTTTTTTGAAACATTTTCACTGTGGGGTTTTTTAATCAGAATTTTTCAACAGTGAAACTAGTTTGGAAACTATGCAATTTTTGCTTATATATTTGAAGGGGATATGTAAACTAGAAAATGTGCCCTCTGCTTATAAATTGAAGGAGGTATTTCATGCCAGAAACTGTGTTTTTTCCCTCTGCTTTATATTTGAATGAGGCATTTAAAGTAGTCTTTGCCCTCTGCTTATATTTGAAGGAGGCATTTAAATCAGTCTTTGCCCTCTTTTTATAGTTGAAGGAGGCAATGCAAGCACAACTGATTAGGATCGCTGCTTATGATTTGAATGAAGCCTCTCTTGAAAATTAAACCTTGTGACTTGTTTCTACTTATCACTGAAGGAGGTAAATTCAACAGAACTGTTTATACCCTCTGCTTATCATCATTGAAGGGGGCACCTCATAAAAAAAGTGATTACCATCTGCTTATCATTGAAGGAGGCATTTCATAAACACAAGTGATTTCCATTTTCTGATCATTGAAGGAGGAAATTCAAATGGTTTATCCTTTAACCTTCTACATGAGAAAGGTTTCTTTGTAGAAATTTGCTGTGAAGATAGTGAACAGGTAAGATATTTAAAACTCCAACATATCTGCTTGTGTCTCTTAGGTTAACATTCTTTTGCAATAGCTTTAACTTCCTTTGTGATGACAGAGTCTTTGATAGTTTAGAGTCTAGGCTATAAGGGTATAAAAAATACAGTTGTTTCCTTTTTATGCTCTTTCACTTTGATGCCTAAACTGCTGGAAGTATTTTTCCAGAGAACTAACATACCTAGTCTCATAAGACTATTTTTCAGAGCCGTGGCCATATTTTTGGGAAGAATGTGAAAATGCCATTGTGAGTTGACATGAAGTGCTATATGCAGTAACTCCCAAAATTTGTACTCATTTTTCCATGATGGATGATTCTTTGACTTTCTTGGTGCTTTGAGTTTGCAATTATGAATCATGTAGGTTTCCTTTCTCTTTTAAATATGCATTTCCTTTATTTCCCAACAGTCAACTGTTCCAGCTTTGAAATCTTTCCTTGAAGTGTCCCTCTTGTTTCAGAACTTGCTATTGCCATCTATCCATAGCACCCCTGAAGAGATGCATTGATAAAATGTTTTTGACCATTGGAGACCTTTCCTGAGGTATCATGATCATAATGCTTGAAAATTTCACTTGATCACTTTTCTTCGGACACAGGACCCTCTTACTCTGTTTCTTCCTGGATTGACTTTCTGAGTTTTGTTGAAACAAAACACAGCGACCATTTTGATGGTGTGTGACCTAGGGGTAAACAAGGGTTTTGTTTTTCTAGATAAGAAGAGAGGATGGCTGACTAATATTGAGAACAGGGTTTTTGACTAGAGATATTCTTCTCAAGATACTTACCCTAAACACCATCAACTAAACCTAGACACTTTGTCATGACTTTTGAAGGGTTTCTCAGACATAGTCAGGTCATCATATGGAAATTCAAACAGTAAGAGGGGGAAAAGACAAAATGTCTTATGCTTTGACAAAGAGCTGTGTGAAAATAGAGGATTTTGAATATCAGATATACAAGGCTTATGATAGTTATGGACAAGGGGGTTTTATCAAGACCAAAAATTGATGACCACCTCTAACACAGTCTGTAAGAGAGGAAAAAGATAAAAATTCTCTGGGGGGTTTTCTAGAGGACAAATTGACTGTTTGAAATTGGTTTCTAGAAAACCTAGGCAAGGCATACAGTCATCACAATAGGAAAAAATATTGATGACTAACACCTTTAACTCCAATATCAACTGGGTCATTATTAGAAATGACATGAAACAAATATTTATAGAAAATCATTAGTTATATGATTGATCAGTGCATGTGAATTAAATAAAATTTAATTCACTATACCTCTCACTAGCTCATCCATCACTTAGAACTAGTTAAACTAATTTTAACTCAAATAATCAAGTTAAATAATTACGACTCTAAATAAATTGTAACTGACCCTATAAAACTTAGAGTGAACTCTACATGCCTCCAGTTTGACCCCCAAATCGAATTAACTGAGCTAACTAATTCTTCCCGACTTAATTAACTCATACAAGATGTCATGTAATGTGGAATTACAATTTCCTTCTAATTTAATTAAGGGAAAATTAAATGAGAAGCCCTTGTTTTTGCCCATTTTAACATGAGCGATGTGGAGGTCATAGAAATTTTCGAGGAGGCGAAGAAATAAATGGAGAGCATGATGACTGTGATTTTCTCTGCTGTTAAAGATCTAGGGTGTGTGGTAAATATGCATTCATTGGGACACAATACTTCTTATCCAAAGTAATCCAATTTTATTTCAGAATTTTTACAAATGGTTGAGGCCTAGAGGTAGATTGCAAATGAGTGATTTCTGCAAAAATATGGAACACCATCCTTGAATTTCATGAATATATTAACAATATGGATATGATTTACATGATGTGGATGCATCATGTATGATGGATTTGATAATTTCATTTTTTAAGATCGTACAGATCAGCAATATCATGCATTAATTGATGAGCTAGAGGCCCTTGATAGTGCGAAATATTTGTGTGAAATGTCATAGGATATGTGTGACTTGAAAATCTTGGTAATCAGTGTTGTAGTGGCCCCTTTTTGATCAATGTTGTAGTGGATGAATATGAGAGTGATGATGAGGATGAGAAGGGAGAAAAGTGGGAGTTGAACTCAATATATGGGTGAAGGAGAGCATAGTAAAATGAGATGTATATTCATGCAGAGATCAAGGCATTTGAATGTGAAATTGAAACTAGACCTACTACGTTGAATTCCAAATTGGTTCTGAACTGTCTCAATTGCCAGGTAGATTCATGTAAACATCTAGAATGTTTCAATGTCATTTAAGGATAAGCTTGTGGAGACACTGAAAGTCTGAATTCAACCCTATGTTGAGGGAAGAAAACTAGAATTTATGGACTAGGTAAATTCTAAGGCTTGTCGTTTGTCCAATGGATCTTTTGGCGATGCTATTATGCATACAATAGGATACATTTATACAAGGAAAACATCAAATAAACTTAGAAAAATATATTTTTCACTGGGGTGCTTTTTTGGAAGAGTGGGTGCGTGATAAGGGTCACTTCATAAAATATCAAGTTATAGTAGCATCAGGGGATGATACTTTAATGCAAATGCAAGAAGGATTGAAGCAAAAATTTCAGAGTGGTACTACAAAAGAAACTAATTATACTTCCGTAACATATCAAAATAAATGAGTCTAGTGCGTAATGTTTCATACAAAGTATGTTTGGAGAGTATGGAGTGAATGATTTCCACATACAAGATGAGTATTTATTTCCGTGTTAGTGTGTTTGGTACACGTATGTACAAAATCACACCACCTTAAGGGGTGTGGTTTACCCACTTAAGTTATTGGTCACAGGCAGAAAAAGAAGTGGAGTCAGGCAAGTTAGTGGAACAAGATAGAATCATAAACATACTAGATAGATAAATAGCATGCATATATAAACTAAAACTAAACTAAAATTAAAAAAAAATAAAAAAATCTCTGAATAGATTCAAATAACTGCAATAATCCAAATGGTGGCTCTTCAGCCCCTCTTATTGAGTGTTGGTAGGAAATGAGGATGAAACTTTAACCCTATTGGCAAAGGGCCCCTAGAACATGGGTTATAAGTCCTGATGCAAGGATGTTTTTACTTCCAAGCTTGCCTCGGTGAAAAGTCTCACTCTCTCTACTATGGTGGACTCAACTTTTTCGATGGCCAACAATTGAGTCCCCTCTATCTTCTGCTTCTGATCACACACTATTGGTATTGCTTGGGCAATTCTTGCCAGCATAACAATGTGTTCTCCAATTCTTCATCTAATAGTGGCCTTATATAGGATAATTAAAATCCTCCTTCCCTCTCTTGGTACATTGTGGATGGTGACCCAAGAGAGGGGGATGATTCCTTTGTGTGCCACAAATATTCCATTGTGTGCTTACTTGATGTCTAAGGAGGCTTTGGTTGTTGTCCTTAGGCAGCTTCAAGTGAGGAATCACTATTCTGGAGTGTGCTTTTTGTAGTCCTGGAAAGTGACTTTCGCCACTCCCAGGATTGCGTGCATTTCGGGTCATAAGGCGCTCTTCACGAAGGATTATGCACGCAAAAGCATTTATGACTTGTTCAAATTTGATTTTTCCTTAGAACTTAGATATTTTTAAATACTTTCTAGATTCTCTAATGTCTTCCAGCCCAATAAATCCTTCTGCTTAACATTTAATAATGTCGTCTTCTGCTTGTATTATTTTCCAATTAACAGCTACCCCCTAATGTGTGAGGTCTAGGAAGAATTGTATAGCCAAAATACATTATAGTTTCTTTTCTGTATATCTTGCGTAGGGAGAAAGAGACCTGCATGAAGCTCAGAATTGGAAACACCTTGCACCGGTTTGAAGAATTACCATGTCCTATGAGACCCCTGTAAGAAAATATACAAATTTTCTACAAGGTGGGCATGTCCCATGCTCGTGATGTTGTGGCTAGTTAAAAAAATCTATTTTGACAGATACATGTTATATCTATCTCACTGATATGGTAGTGATCTGGTGGTTGCTGACGCTGACTACTGACGCCCTCCAGGGAATTTTTTATTTGACAATAGGTGGAATGTGGTACCCATATGCGTAAACTTGGTATGGAATATAGTTGCGCATTGTACACATAAGCGCTGGCTGGGACCTTCTCGTGTAAGAATTGTTGAAAGAGACACTTATGAAGGCATGGGTCTTCGACGAATTTGATCAAAGTGCAATGGTTGTAAGGTATGAGACCATCTTGACATGAAATCTTTTCTGTATTCGATTTTCAGGAGGATCGATGAAATATGTGGGCAGTAATGTCTCCCATAGTGCCACCCGAGGATGCCCCTTTTATGGAGAGGGGTAATCCAAGGTACTGGTTCCTTTTTGGAAAATAGGTGTTGAAGTCGACAAAAAGGAAGCCTCAACCGAATGGGAGGTTGCTGACATGAAGGGTCAGGGACCTGGATGGATGAGTTTAACATAGGCATGTTGGCAAGGGGTGACTGAAAACTAATGATGGGGATTTAGTGGCCCAAGGTCATAGTACACAAAGAAGCTTGGCAGCAGTCATAGTTATTTCTGATGGGGAAATCCCTGGAGTCAATAGGAATTCCAGGGTGGGTAAAAACTGGCTATGAATTTTATGGTGGCTTGTGTGTGGGGGTGTGATACTCTGACCAAGGGTGTCTAGGGAATATTTCCATGGAAGAAAAGATGAATGAGAGGGTGGGGGACATAGAGCACCATTTGCGGTCTTTCCATTTGCGGTCTTTGTACACTTACCAAAAGAATAAAATAATGGGGTTTGGTTTGTACAAAACACAGAGACAGGTGCCCCAAAACATGAAAGTGTTTGCTCACTGATGTTGTGAGGAAGGTGTTCTTCTGAGGGTGGGGGCCCCATTGGTTGGTCTCATGTGTGGGGTTGATGAAGCGGGAAAAAGTATCGCAAATGGGATTATGCTGGTGGATGTATGGTGGGCCAAATACGAGGCGCGGTAGTGCACTTTTGATCTTCTTATACAACCTGCTCATCTTGGAAGGGGGTTTTAGTTTATATGGTAAAAACTCACCTTTATGAATGGTGGAAGGATGGGCATGAGGTGCTTCCTGGATGAAAATGGTATGGCCACGGAGTCACTTTTGCTGTGATATATGGTCTACTATGGGTGACGAAAACCATGGAGGGGCAGCTCTACCAACCAAAAAGGATGTTTATCATGTGCAGGGTGAGGTGATGATAAAAATGGTCAGATATGTGGAACTTATGGTTGATTTTTTATGGAGAAATGATGTCAGGATAAGCAGAGTTTACTAGGACTCTATCATGCTCGGGGTAGAATGATACCTGCTATGGAACTTTCAGTAGATGGAGTTGTGAATGGTTTGCGAGCTTTTCCTAAAAAAACAACTACCTCAAGTGAAATCATCTTCTCTAGAAAATATTATTGAAATTCATGAGCTTTAAAAAAGAAGATGAAAGAGGGCATACCTACCGGAGCTGAAAAAATATTTTTTCGGGAGTGCAACTGTGTGGCATCACCTCTGTTCATTATGGAGTGCTGATCATGGTGCAACTTATGGTATGGAGAATAGACCTTTTGATCTCTCTTTATGGTCCTCCAAATTTTTTGAAAAGGGCAATATATAGGTGAATATGGCCCTAATTCAATTCATTTGTACTTGTTGAGTTCTAGAGAGGTCAAAGGTTTTTGCGTAGAATTTCTTGCCATTGCAATCAAATTGAGCACCTGGGATTAATGATATCATGCCGAGGTAACCTCCATGACGTCCTACACTATAATATTTTCATTCTGATGGGGCCAGGGTCCGTACAGACTTGGTTTGTATGGATTCTGAGTGTTTTTTTCCTTAGATTGTGTAGGTGATCAGGGTAAAAGCACGCCCTCTATGTGCATTTTCCGGGGATAAGCACGCTTTAAGCACTTTATTCCCCTTATTTGGCATGGCTTAAGTGCACCTGTGGAAAATACAGGCGTGCCTGTCTAAGGGACAGATGTGCAAAAGGCCAACACAAGAAATTTTTTGAGTTTTTCCTATTTTTGATGTTTTTTCTATTGCTAATGGGTACCTGTTTGGATGACAGGTTGTTATAAAGGGAGCATGATTGGCCTGAGCTCCGAAATGCATTAGCTGCTAATGCTGGGGCATGCTGTTAGCTGGCACAATGGGCACTCTTGAAGTTTTCAGAGAATGAGCTTCTTCAATCGCAATATCGATTGCTTCGTTACTTGATCCAACATTGGCGCAGGCGGCGCAACATGTTTATGTTACATGGGATGAACCTGGTCATCTGTCCTGAGACGGATGTATATTTTGTGACTGGGTTACTTCCTCATGGTGAGGTGCTAAGGCATCCACTCCCTTTTGGGCGGGTGGATTTGGAGAGGTTCCAGAGGCGTCATTGTGGTGGGGCGCCTATTACGAAGGGGTGCATCAGCATTGCATTAGTGACAGATTTGGGAGGGCGATGTGATCTGGCAGTGATTGTGTGACTTTCAGGTTCGTCAACTCATCATCGGGCATTAGGCCTGCAGGTTGGTGTCTTGCGCTGGTTGAGGTCCGAGCACTTGTATGATTTTTCCCATTTTTGCTATGATGGGATGGTGATGCAACTCAACAAGGTCCACAGTGGATCGAATTTGCTTGCGTATGCCAACATTTTGTGCATCATTATGTATGAGAGGGTAGTGCTACTGAGACCAGTGGTGGCAGTACATCATGGGGGGCCACGAGAGCCTCGTATGAGGAGGTGGGCTCCGGTGATGCTGCGGGGTGGTTGGGGCATGGTGGGGTGTTACTAGAATGCCACGACAGAGGCCTGGTTCGAGGTGAACCCCCAGATGTTCTTGTCATTCCCATATGCAGGGATGGACATCCAGGGGGATCCAGATATGGGTCTCCCTCCTGGTTATGCTAGGTGGCCAACACGTACATATTTTATGTTTTTCTGTATTTATTTGAGTATATATTTGTTTATGTATTTTTTTTGTGACACTGACATAGTTTTGGTTACTCTTTGTAGATGTTGGTGAGGTAGGTTCATCTTCGGAGACCTAGGGGTGGGCAGGGAGGAGATGCTGTTGGAGGACCTGGTGGTGGTGCTAGCCCTTTAGGGTAGGGCAGCAGCTTAGCCACTACCGAGGCTGTGGTTGAACGAGCTCATGCTGATGTAGAGGCAGCACGTGTAGATATGACGGAGGCTCGCATCGTGGAACTGACTGTTCGGGTGTCAGTTCTAGAGGATGTCTGGGGTTGAGTGGACTGCTTGTCCCAGGAGATGCCTTCTCAGGGTTTTATAGATGATCTCGAGGAGGTCTTGTTGGAGATGGTGATGGCCCAGGAGCTGGACGATTTGCCTATTTTACGTCGGGTGGCAGTCTCAGTAATGACAACGGCTCTAGTGGTGGTACCAGGAGCAGTTGTGGGTCCAGGTGCCCCTCCTGAGGGGGCACCGCCCTACAGTATACTTGTACACAAGGAAAGCACCCATTATGAGGATGCTTCCCCTATTTTTGATGACTTTTGTGTATCCTTGGGCTGGTCAATGGGTCAGCGACACTATTTTTGTACTTAGACACATACATCATGATATATATATATATATGAGAGACATTTTTTGCAGCTCTACATGTTGTGTCACCTGTTTCAGTTTATGGATGATGTTATGCTAATGGATATCTATGTTTTTGGGTTTTTATGTATGATGGTTTATTCGAGATACATTACGGCTTAGGATATTGTTAGCTATGTGATCAGCTATTAAGTTTTGACTCCTTGGTACATGTGTAAATGTAATATAGTCAAATTGTCTGCTTAATCTTTTTTCACGCATATATTTTCTAAATAGATGTGTATCTCTTGTCTCGAATGTTTGGTTTAATTGAGACACTACTAACTAGGAATCGAGGTAGACATGTATATGGTGTATGCCCTGATGGAGGGCATCGCACATAAGTCTGATGGTGGCGTCATATTCTGCCTGATTTTTTTTTTTTTGAATCGATGCACACACTGTTTGAGCAAAGTGGTGATCGGTCAGGGTGGTAGATGACCTAGGCAGCTGTGACTAAACTTTGAGACCATCTTGATGGTCTGTCAGCAAATCTGAAATAAGGAACAGGTTGGTGATCCATGGCAGCACTTTGAGCATGTTCAATAAGTCTTTTGGTCAAAACTTTTCAGTGGTTGGGTTTGTGTACGTTCACTCTAGGGAAGGGCCATCTTGGTCCATATGGGTAAAATTTATTGAGGTAAAGGTCGTTAATGGGGTTTCTGAGGCATGTCTCGTCCAGTTCCATCAAGATGTATTCCACCTATCGAAGGCAATGTTTGATGATGTAGAGTTCTTTCCACAAGGTTTCGAACTTTCCCGACCCTAGGGATTTTTTTGCGACATCATAGTGGAGGACCAGTTCTCCCTCGATAAATGAGCGAGGGTTGATGTAGTGGTCGAATGACGCTTTTACCCTTTTCTTATGGGCCTCATTGTGTTGCAATAACTTTAATCGGATTTTGTCAATGAGCTCTAGTTGTACTAGGCACTTTTCTAGAGGCTGGGTGTCATCAAGGAGTTCGATAGCGGCATGCAAATTTGGGATCTCATGGAAATCAATGCAAAAGCGCAAGGTGCCTTGATTTTTTGTGACAGAAATAAGGTGGAAATCCTGAGACATGGGGGCAGTTACAATCCTATTTCCGATATGCGATGATATGAATCGTATATGGTGACTCATGTTGTCAGCGTTCGGTGGGGGAAGAATATTTGTGATGGGATTTTGCGCAAGGGAAAGGTTGGGTTCCCCACTAGGATGGTTAATTTCCTGTGGGTGGAAATTGTGTCTGCTGCAGAGGTTCCTGAATGTTTCCATTTGCGGCCATACCTCTGGTGCATGGTTTTAGCCAGTGAAGATGGTGCATGGTACCACTATGCCAACTGAGTATATTGTATGAGAATCAACGCTGCTCTTGCCGCTCTTAGCTTGGGGAGGTGCACACATTTAATCATATGGTGAAAGTGTGAACAAATTCGGCAATAGGTACGCATGATCTTCTCTTGGTTAGAGAGAAGATTCTGAGGGAGAGAAGAGACTATGCAAAAACTATTTGCAAGTGGCTTCAATTCTCTACACTGATTGACTCAGTGGTCATTCAGGTCACATAGTCCGCATGTTATCCTAGGTTTGGCCTGGGTCATGCCTAGTTGGTGTGTTTTCCTAGCTTTCCCATCATTCTCGTGTGGGTGTGGGGTTGCTAGTTGAGGGGTAATGTACTTTCTAAATCGCCTGAGGGTATCATCCTGTTTCTTTTGTATGGTATGAATCATATCGATGGTAGGACGAACTAGCGAGATATAGGTACAATGCTATCCATAGCGATTTCCCTAATATACTGGGTAGAATAGCCTAGATATGGGGGCCCCGTCATGCTTAGTTTGTGGTATGGCAGGCTACCAGTGTCGTAACGCTGCTAAATCAGGGCAAGTGGTGACCACATGATTGGGCATTTTGCATAATGCGCATGTTGGTCTTATCTGTAAAGAGTGGTTGGGGGTAACTAGGGGTTCCCTGATTGGTTGCTTTTCAGCAGACAAGAACATGATGGATTTTCGTGTCACATCCTCTTAGGTTGTGGAGCTGCCTGTGGATTCCATGTCCATGTCATATTCTTGGGAGAGGCAGACTATGGCCGAGTGAAAATTAGCAATGGCTACCCAGAATCGGGGGATATAGTGACAATTATCTAGAAGGTGATTATTGGCGCACAAAGGACATGTGAATTACGTTTCCCTCAATCCAATGTAGTAAACCCGTTCTATATGATACCATCTATGGATGAGTTCCAGGGCTGCGAATTCTTTGAGGAAGTGACCACGTTCATCGCACAGTGTGCAGCGTATAACAGAAGGAGGTATGACCAGGGGTCTTTTTGGTGCCCTTAATTCTTCCTGTAGGTACAGGATGATATGAGGTTCATTTCTGGATGCCTGGGTGGAGTGATCCTCTTGATAGGATCGCTCAATGGCATGTAAGGTGTCTCTATATCGAGAGATCTCTAGGAAATGATGGGTATAGTGCCCATAGCTACTGTAGATAGCGCATGCGTGATTGGTATGAAATGCTTTGCCTTTACCTTTGGTGGTAGTTTCCTTTTTATGGGAACACGACATCGTGATGTCTATCTCAGAGCCAAGGATTGGTTTTAATTCATCCAGCTTTGGGCCGATATGGGTAGGGTGACCTGTTACGTCGCATATGGCACAAATTGGTGATTCTCATTGTATTTTGGCGGGATTCACCATCTTCTTTCCTCTATTTTCGGTTTTCATAGCCGTAATCACAGGTTTTGCAATGGGAATTTCCTTTGCAGGTGGTGGTTTTGACCATTTCTTGGACGGGTGGGGCCTCCTCGGGACTGAGGGGCTTCAACCTTGTGGTAGTGATGTGAGTGGCTCCTTTTCCCGTAGGGGGAATGAGGTACCAAACCGGTATTGCCAATGATATATTTGGTAAAACTAGTGTTGCCAAAACCTGTTGGGAGACGAAAGTAGTTGGGGGGTAGAGGAAAGGCGTTTGCGAAGTGGCGTGGGCTAGAGAGGCTATTGTGGCCAATGGCTCGATGCCATTACTTCTCTTGTCCATGTCTTGAATAGCTTCGACGCTTTATGTGGAAATCATGCACACTGGAGCCCCTGTGACATAAGGTGATGACTCAGGGATAATGGGAGGATCTCCTAGGAATGATCTTAAAACGGACAATGGTTTGAACTGGCCGAGGCCATATTCTTGGTACAGTGAAAGCACATCTGAGGATGTATCTACGTAGGGTAGAATTACATCAGTGTTTGTTAGGGGTCACTTCTCGCTATGCATTAATTGATCTACAGTAATTATGTGGTCCTCGTGGGGGAACATCATAATGTGGAAGACAAAGGAGGCTATGGCTGACATGGAGTACATATAACTCCACCCAAGGAGTATATTATAGTCCAAGTGAGCATCCAAGACTTCAACATCTATGTGGACCATATTTCTGGCTAAGCAGACTAAGACGTTTTGGTAAAGGCTGACGGGGGTTGAATGATGACTGTCGTATGCTCTAAGTGTGATGACTGAGGGTTTTAGTTCGGGAGACCCTAACTTCTGCCAAAAATTTTTAGACATGATGCACGTGGATGCACCCTCGTCAATGACACATCGGTGAATTGTGATATTCTGGACTGACACTGGTATCTGGAAGGCGACCATGGAAGGAAGCCTAGGGGTGGCTTTGTCTAAGTCAAAATCCATTAGGGGTGTATCGGTTGGGTTGATAGCACCTAACGTGGAAAGTAGGGATTTTCATTGTTTTGGGCATCACTGCAATACTTCCAAATCTGACATAACAATGAGAGATTGTGCTAAATCATCCATGATACTATAATTATGGGTCGCTTTGGAGTAGTTTCCTGCTCGCCTATTGGGTCCCTTCATCATATTTGGAAATGTTTTGATAGGAATCTTTGAAATGGTCAAAGGTGTAGTCAGTGCACTGGTACTTTCCCCTGACGTATTGGTTTCTGGTGGGGTGTCGTAATTGCAATTCCGTGTTTGGAAAAACATCTCTTCGCCATTCATGTATATTTCATGGCTACTTTTCCTGGAGTCGTCTGGATTTTGTTGCTGCGTGCTTACCGTCCCTTGATGGGGGAAAGGTTCTTGCATCACAGCTGGTTGCTGGGAAGATCCTCCTTGTCCTTGGTTACTCTGTATCTTCTTCAATTCAGGGAGATCAGTACAATGGTGAGTGTATAGGCATACTCACCACATATCGGACAATAATGGTTTGTTCAAAGAGGTGGCCTTTTTCTCTGTCGTTGGGCATTGCTTGTCTCCTGGTTCCAATTCCGGTTGGAGTTGCCTCCAGCCTAGGATTGCGATGAGAGGTTGCTGGTTGCCCCCCTGTCCAGGATTCACTTTTGGCTTATTTTTTTATTTTTTATTCACCACGTTAGGAGGGTAGTTCTCCTGGTTATATTGGTGAGGTTGGTTTTGGGAAGGCTGCACAAAGTTCACTTGTGCATTGGTTTGCATAGGCGGGTCTTGTGATATGGATTGAGCATAACACGGACCCTGGTTTTCACTTGGCTATTGAAGGGGAGCTCTTCCATTAGTGTTTCTCTCTGCGTATTGGGTCCCGTGAGCCGGAGGATAGGGTCCTCCCTGGTGATACGCTGGTGCCCTATTGGTAAAATTTTGCTGAGGCATATGATGACTTTGAAAACTGGGTTGAGGTATGTTCTAGGTATAACTATACGTGTAAACAGGGTTTTGACTGCTACTGCCTAGGTAACCTTGGGTCAATGACCTAATTAGTCTGTCTACAGAGTTCGACGCACTTGGAAATTCTTGATAAGTTTGCAGGTGTGGGGCGTTGGGCAGGATATTGTAAATGTATCCTCGCTGTGTATAAATCATCTCAAGTTGTTGGGATTTTTTGATGGCGTCCTCTTCATATGTGGGTCTTTATTGTGCCACATCCTTTGAAATATCTGCTATGAGAGTTTTTAGGAACAAATCTAAAAGAACCTGGTCATCGAGTTATGCTCTACGTAAACTAAAATGCTGCTTCCATTCGTGGAGATGGTACGAGATATGGACAACAGGGGTTTGTCTAAAATGTGTCAGTAATTCCATTCCGAAATCATGGTGAATGGGTAATTGAAAATATGTTAGGAATGCTATGGTGAGGGCGCTAAAGGTTCCATGTGAAGCAGATGGTTTCTCCATGTACCATTTCACAGCTACTCCTCTCAGAGTGCATTGAAATAATCTCAATCAAATAGTGTCGTCAATGATACTATTCGATGAGCATCATAGGTGGAAGGTCATGACATGATTACCTGGGTCTTCTGTTTGCTTTCCTTTGAACTTTGGAATATCCAAAGGGAGCTTCATGGGCATGGGAGGCCATGTAGGTTTGTGTGCGATGGGTTCATTCACCAGCTTAGTTAAATCGGGTAGATTCAACAAAGCTAAGAAAGGTGACTGGGAGGTTGACGCCATTGCAATGTGAGAAAAAACAAAGTTCTGGTTAGGAAAAAGGTTGGTCTGTGACGTACCCTACTATGTATTTGACTGACTTCCCGAATGGGTCACACTCCTCTGCCCCCTAGGGGTCGTGGGATGAGTAGTGTGTGGTGTGGTGTTGGGAGACCGACCAGGGTTCCCAACTAAGGATGCCCCAATAAAGGATGAACCAATAATGGTGGCAGTGTTCCGTCTTTGACACCTAAACGATGAAATACATCGAACCCCTCTTGGTAATGGGGGGAGGTCCAAAAGACACGTAGATCAACGAGGTCCCTTTGGGTCCATTATGGTGTTGACTAGGTTTGGTTTTGGAAGAATTTTAGAGGATAAAATCTATGATCAAAGAAAAATTCTAGTCACATACATAAAATAAAGTGAAAATAAAATAAATTTTCCATTTAAATTAATTCTATGTGATCAAGCAATCCAAAAAGTGGTTTTTGTTTGTTTGCGTATGATACTCAAAATCCTAGAAGACCTATTCATCCTCACACATTCGAATGTAACTGGGCCTTGAGAAGATATCTTGCGAGTGCTGGCAGAACGTCCCGTAAGAGTTGGAGATGCCCCCAGTCAGCCGAAGAAAATACACCAAGGTAAGGGTAGAGGGTCTGGCGCTTGCCTGCACCACCACCTATAGGGAAAGGATGCCCTAGATTCGGCCACTAAGTACCACCATCCCACATGAGCATTCGAGTTTTGGGCTTCTTGGTAAGTTAGCTAATAGTACTGATTATCATCCAAGTCAGGCAACCCTGATTGATACCTGCCTGCATTGTGCCTAAGCCTAACCCCCTCTGAAACAAGTCTCTATCGCGCTCGAGTTTTCTTTTCTATGGGCTGATAGGTGGATTTAAAGCTCCCTAAATAGTAAAATTCTATGTTTCAAGGAATGATCAAAGTGGCTTATTGGATTCCTACCCCCTTGATCCTAACTTAAACTATAAATTCTTTTGTGGCCCCTGTGGGGGGAATTTAATGAGTTTGGTTAAGTTAGTTTTAGGTTTCTTTGCTTTGCTTAGTGGGTGGATGTGTGTGAGAAAAAAGTGGACAAGCACATAGTTTGAATGTGTGGATATGTGATGATTCTTTTCAAAATCCCCTATTAAACTATGTTGTATTGTTCCTTGCTAAAAAGAAAAACATGTGTAGATATGGGTCGCTTTCTATTTTTCCTAGTTAATCTATGTGTTCAACTAAAGGGAGATGGCAAGTTGTGAATAGAGAGTGTTCATATGATTTCCTAGGATCACTGAAGGGTGCAAAGGCATCAGAGATTACTTTCTCTTCTATCGACAATTCAATCCTAGTCTCGAAATCCTAGTGCAAAAATTGAACTAAACTAATAAATTTTACACTAGAAAAAAAAAACTAACTAAGCATGCATGGACTTGGGCCACTTACTTTGACTAGTTATCTAGGTGTGTTGTTACCTAAATTTTCAGAACATAAATTTCTTTTGGAATGCAAGTTATTCCCCCCCCCCCTCCCCCCTTAAACTGTGTGTGAACTTTGCAAAAATCAACTTGAAATAAAATTGACACTAAGCCTACAAAAAGCAGTTAAGAGTGAGCTTTAGCAAGCTGTGAGGTACCTCAACCAGTGCTGGTAGATTTATTATGGGATGCCAAGTACATTATAAGCAGGAAAAGATAGAAATGTGGGAGAAATTTCTCTTTCTGTCTTTTGCATGCAAAAGGCTGAAATAGGCACGATGTCTGCTTGCATGTTAGCTCTGAACATGTGCCCTGGGCGTGTCTATGGGAGGGAAAAGTGTGCAAATTCCTGCAAAAGTAATTTTTGGAGTTGTTTTTCTTCAGTGTGTCACTTGGGACGAACTAGGGACTGCAAGAGAAAAAGGGGGAAATTCAGCTCCACTCCATAGCACAGACAAGTGTCTTTGCAAAAAAGAGGCACAACCACATAAACTTGGTAATAAACATTAGTGGAGTCTCAAATCGTGTGTTAGTGTGTTTGGTGCACGTATTTACAAAATCACACCAACTTAAGGGGTGTGGTTTACCCACTTAAGTTATTGTTCACAAATAGAAAAATAAGTGGAGTCAATCAAGTTAGTGGAACAAGCTAGAATCATAAACATACTAGATAGATAAATAGCATGCATATATAAACTAAAACTAAAGAAATAAACAAAAGCTCTGAATAGAGTCAAACAACTACAATAATCCAAATGGTGGCTCTTCAGCCCCTCTTATTGAGTGCTGGTAGGAAATGAGGATGAAACTTTAACGCTCTTGCCAAAGGGCTCCTAGAACATGGGTTCTAAGTCCCGATTCAAGGATGTTTTTACTTCCAAACTTGCCTAAGTGAAAAGTATCCCTCTCTCTAATGTGGTGGAATGAACTTGTTGGATGGGGAACAATTGAGTCCCTTCTATCTTCAGCTCCGGATCACAAACTGTTGGTATTGCTTGGGAAATTCTGGCCAGCATAACAATGTGTTCTCCAATTCTTCATCTCATGGTGGCCTTATATAGGAGAATTCAAATCCTCCTTCCCTCTCTTGGTACATTGTGGATGTTGATCCAAGAGAGGGGGATGATTCCTTTGTGTGCCAAAAATATTCCATTGTGTGCTTACTTGATGTCTAAGGAGACTTTGGTGGCTATCCTTAGGTGACTTCAAGTGAGGAATCACTGTCCTAGAGTGTGCTTTTTGTGGTCCCGAAAAGTGACTTTCACCACTCCCAGGATTGCATGTTTTTCGAGTCATAAGGCGCGAAACACGAAGGATTATGTGCGCAAAATCATTTATGAATTGCTCAAATTTGATTTTTCCTCATATCTTATATATTTTTAAATACTTTCCAGATTCTCTAATTTCTTCCAACCCTGTAAATCCTTCTGCTTGACATTCAATAATGTCGTGTTCTTCTTGTACGATATTCCAATGTTAACAATTACTAAGTTTAAAATTGGTTGGTGAGAGTTTTTCTATGAAGGGATTGCGTAGTGAGATAGAGTGCACATAAAAAAGAGGAAGAGTGTTGTTGCATTGGATAACCTATGTTGTATATGGCTGCTAAATCTAGAGATTTATCAGAATTGGAAAATTATCTTACTCGTCCTAAGTATGGGCCAGTTTTTTATAATGCCATTTTAAAGAGTAGGGCAATTTAAGGGGAAAAGCTTTGAGGTTTTAGATATTGAATCTGAAAAACAATTTTTAATGAAAGGGAGATCCATGAGACTGTATATCTTGATAATTTTGGTCCAGTTTTTTTCTGTGATAAATCAAGAGAATGGAAATTTTATGATGTACACTAGTGTTTGGAGCAACATAAACATAAAATTTGTAATTGAAATGCTTATTTTTGTAAGGCTGACATCTTTATTTTTTTGGATTCCAAGTTTTATTTTCCATGTATTTTCCATATGCCATGCTATGCAAAAGTTGTGTGTTACTCTTGTGAGGTGATGTGAGATGTAATTTTTGTTCAAGCCATTGTGTGAGGTCTTATTGTCACTCTAATGAAGCTTTGTAATGTGTCCATAAAGTCATGAGTTTTCATTGTAAATATTTTGATCCTGGTCATAACTAATAAGTCATGATTGGCATGATTTATAAAGAGAGTCTTGGTGTGTAGCTGGCATTCATGAAATTCATTGAGTCCATGATGTCAGCAGTTAGTAATAGGAAGAGGCATGTGCCAATTATGTGCACTGCACAACCTTGTACTCCATTTGTCAAGTCTTTTGGTCAAGAGTTGGTCTATTGGTCCATGAGGTAGAATATTTCAACAATAAGGCTTTATTTGTAGATGATTATGATGCTCAACAGGAGCATGTACGATACAATCATGATGGCTATGTTGTTGAAGTTGATGCCCATCTCATGTTTGTTGCTACTGTTGTTGGTTACATGTATGATTGTTAGTTTTTTGGCCAAAATTTTTCATTACATGATCATAATGATGATGATGATTCTTAAAGAGAGAATGTCCAATATTTTTTTTTGATATGAGCTTGTTGTTGCTAAGTTGTTTGTGCTGCTTAAATTTT